>CM034350.1:46861029-46915433 GCA_019925275.1 Mytilus edulis
TCCTTTGATCATCAGTTAACTTTTGGGAAACAAACTATAAAACCATATCTTTTATCGGTATTGGTAAATACTAAATGTAGAGAGCACTGCACGACAGATAAGGATTTTAAATCACTAGGACTAAAATGTTTTGTCTTTGATGACAATTTTTATAGCCATATATCTTGGAGATTACCAAAGTTAAAGAAGTCAAAGAAAAGCAAGAAATATACTGAAACATTAATAATATCATAATTATTTTACAAATAATATTTTCTACAGAGATTCTATTGTTTGTATAGTTAGAAATCTTTTTTTGTCTGGCCATTTGTTTGGACATGTTCAAATGTTCAACATCAACAGCTGTATCATGTGGCAAGAAAGTTTTTGGATGAGGTTTTAGATTGCAAATGCATGTATGCAATGGACTTTTGAGAATTAAAAATCAGAATTGTATTTTAAGATGTTCTACAGAAAATGAGAGAGAATGTGATTGCTTTAAAAACAAATTTCTATAGAACAGTCCCAAGAAAATAACCTGTGCACGTAAAATGAGAGGAATAAAGCTTGAAATCAAACTGAAATTGCTGATTTACCCCATTACCTTTACCTGTATCAATGGAGGTAAAACAATTCACAGGAAAAAAACTAAATCAAATATACTTGGATGTACTTTTCTAAGTTTGGCTATAACGGAGATATATATGAACATGCACTGATATGCCTGGACTGGGAATAGTATACCATGGTTGGGGTAACCCTCCCTCATTTTATTTCATTCTTTTTTATTTATTTCCTTAATAATATTTTTTATGCCCCACCTACGATAGTAGAGGGGCATTATGTTTTATTGGTCTGTACGTCCGTTCGTCTGTTCGTTCGTCCGTTCGTCCTGCTTCAGGTTAAAGTTTTTGGTCAAGGTAGTTTTTGATGAAGTTGAAGTCGAATCAACTTTAAACTTAGTACACATGTTACCCATGATATGATCTTTCTAATTTTAATGCCAAATTAAAGTTTTGACCCAAATTTCACGGTCCACTGAACATAGAAAATGATAGTGCAAAGTTCAGGTTAAAGTTTTTGGTCAAGGTAGTTTTTGATGAAGTTGAAGTCCAATCAACTTGAAACTTAGTACAAATGTTCCCTATGATATAATCTTTCTAATTTAAATGCCAAATTAAAGTTTTGACCCCAATTTCACGGTCCACTGAACATGGAAAATGACAGTGTGAGTGGGGCTTCTGTGTACTATGGACACATTCTTGTTTTTTTATATTTTTGTTATCATAAACCTGACAATTTATTTCCTTGTGTTCAAAATAGCTGAACATTTTAAATAAAAAATTGTGGAAAATCATGGATGACTTCATCTGAACCAAACTTCAAGGAAAGATAATTTCAGGATCTTCTTCAGGAATCATAGATGCCCATTAAAGCCATAAATCAGTAGCCGGACTCCTTACCTTGCAGAAAATTCATAGGTAGAATATTAAGAATAGATATCCCACCCTCCCCCTCTCATTTATTTGACAGGCTGTTTATACTTATGGGGAACATATATGCATGATCCATAGAACAGCCAGTAGAATAATCAATCACATTTAGTACTTTAGGAATTCATTCCTATGATATTGCTGTTTTTGTATTATTTTTGTCAAGCCTGCGACTTTTGTCGCAGAAAGCTCGACTTAAGGATAGTGATCGCGGGGGCGGCTATTGCAGCTACGGCAGCAGCGTTAGCTCACTTTTAAAAAGCTTTATATTTTAGAAGGTGGAAGACCTGGATGTTTCATACTTTTTTAGCTCACCTGGCCCGAAGGGCCAAGTGAGCTTTTCCCATCACTTGGCGTCCGGCGTCGTTAACTTTTACAAAAATCTTCTCCTCTGAAACTACTGGGCCAAATTTAACCAAACTTGGTCACAATTATCATTGGGATATCTAGTTTAAATAATGTGTCCGGTGACCCGTCCATCCAACCAAGATGGCCGCCACGACTAAATATAGAACATAGGGGTAAAATGCAGTTTTTGGCTTATAACTCAAAAACCAAAGCATTTAGAGCAAATCTGACATGGGGGGTAAAATTGTTTATCAGGTGAAGATCTATCTGCCCTGAAATTTTCAGATGAATCGGACAACCCGTTGTTGGGTTGCTGCCCCTGAATTGGTAATTTTATAGAAATTTTGCTGTTTTGGTTATTATCTTGAATATTATTATAGATAGAGATAAACTGTAAACAGCTAAGTGTTCAGCAAAGTAAGATTTATAAATAAGTCAACATGACCGAAATGGTCAGTTGACCCCTTTAGGAGTTATTGCCCTTTATAGTAAATTTTTAACAATTTTTCGTAAATCTTAGTAATCTTTTACAAAAATCTTCTCCTCTGAAACTACTGGGCTAAATTAATCCAAACTTGGCCACAATCATCTTTTGGGTATGTAGTTTAAAAAATGTGTCCGGTGATCCGGCCATCCAACCAAGATGGCCACCACAGTTAAATATAGAACATAGGGGTAAAATGCAGTGTTTGGCTTATAACTCAAAAATCAAAGCATTTAGAGCAAATCTGACAGGGTTAAATTGTTTATCATGTCAAGATCTATCTGCCCTGAAATTTTCAGATGGATCCGACAACCGGTTGTTGGGTTACTGCCCCTAAATTGGTAATTTTAAGGAAATTTTGCCGTTTTTTGTTATTATCTTGAATATTATTATAGATAGAGATAAACTGTAAACAGCAATAATGTAAAGCAAAGTAAGACCTAAAAATAATTAAGTCAACATGACCAAAATGGTCATTTGACCCCCTAAGGAGTTATTGTCCTTTATAGTAATTTTTTAACAATTTCCACTGAAACTACTGGGCCAAGATCATTATAGATAGAGATAATTGTAAGCAGCAAGAATGTTCAGTAAAGTAAGATCTTCAAACGCATCACCATCACCAAAACACAATTTTGTCATGAATCCATCTGTGTGTCCTTCGTTTATGATATGCACATAGACCAAGGTGAGCGACACAGGCTCTTTAGAGCCTCTAGTATATAGATACCTCATGTTACGAAGCTTTCGTCTGTCACATGATAATTGTCCTTGACCTCATTTTCATTATTCAGTGACTACTTGAAAAAAAAGTTCAGATTTTTGTTATGTTAATTTCTCTCTTATTATGAGTAATAGGATAACTATGTTTGGTATGTGCGTACATTGCAAGGTCCTCATGCCCGTCAGATAGTTTTCACGTGACTTCAACCCCTGATGATTTTATGGATTAGTGAAAAAGGTTAAGTTTTGGTGGTCAAGTCCATATTTCAGATTCTATAAGAAATAGGTCATATATATTTTGTATATGGAAGGATTGTAAGGTGTACATGACCAACTGGCATGTGCCCTCTGACCTTGACCTCATTTTCATGGTTCAGTGGTTATAGTTAAGTTTTGTGTTTTGGTCGGTTTTTCTTATACTGTATGAAATAGGTCTACTATATTTGGTTAATGAAATGATTGTAAGGTGTACATGTCCAACTGGCAAAGGCCATCTGACCTTGATCTCATTTTCATGGTTCAGTGGTCAAAGATAATGGTTTTGAGTTTTGGTCTTTTTTTCTTATACTATATGCTATAGGTCAACTATATTTGGTGTATGGAAATATGTTATGATGTACATGTCAGTCTGGCATGTTTTATTTGATCTTGACCTCATTTTCATAGTTCGTTGCTCACTTTTAAGTTTTTATGTTTTGGTCCGTTTTTCTTAAACTACTATAAGCAGAAGGTCAACTTTATTTGTTGTATAGAAGCATTGTAAGCAGAATATGTCTGTCTGGTATGTATCATCTGACCTTGACCTCATTTTGATGGTTCATTAGTCTATATTAAGTTTTCATGGTTAAGTTTGTTTCTTAGATACTATAAGCAATAGGTTCACTATATTTAGTGTATTAAATGATTGTAAGGTGTACATGTATTTCTCGTTTGGTTTATATGACCTTGACCTCGTTTTTCTTGGATCATGTTAAGTTTATGTGATAGTTGTAGTAAAGCTTTATATTAAGGACTATCAACACAATATCAATGGTTAGTAAAGGAGGCATCGGAGACATTTCAGTGTGTGCACTCTTTTTCTCTGCTCTTTATATGCACTTCATTATTCTCTATTCTTTAATTTTGTGGTCCATTTTCTCTAATTTACATATTTTATGTCCATTATTCTCTATTCTACAAACACTCATCCACACCCTCAAGTTGGTCTTGCATTTGTTGTCCGACATCATTTTATGCTGTAAACTTATTGAAAAATCTCTGAAACCTCAGGGTTAATTGAAATTACGCTTGGTCGCAATTATACTTTTCCAAACAATCAACAGAACAAACATGGCAATCATTACAAAAAAGATATACTTGCAGAAACCAAACACATTGTAGTTTTTTTGTGAGATTTATCTAATTTTCAGTTAATAGTTCTGTAAAAAGTAGTAACATATAAAATGAATATTATGACAATTAAAAACCAATTGTTCAAAGAACAATTGAAGGTCTTTCCACCAATAAGGATCTATTTTGATATGAAAATATTAAAATTCAGTTGAAAATGTCAGTTCCTATGGCTAAATGATATATATCACTATAGATTTATCACTATAAATATGAATTTCAAGCAAAGGTCAAAATCTAGAACGTCCAATTAACCTATGACCTTGACCTCAATTTCAAGGTCATAAACCAAGGATCCCAAATTAAAAGACCCTAGGTCTGTATTATGTATGGTTCATGAGTAATATCACTTTACGCATAATTCTAAATATAACAGGGGCAAAAATCCCATTTATTCTCTTCGCACCCTTCCAATCAAAATTTAAAAGTTACGACATGTCGCAACTAACAATTTAGTAAAAATAATTTGTTGAAATCTTATAAGGTTAATGAAAAAGAGTGAAAATAAGCAAAAATCAAAGTTTAGAATTTGACCTTGACCTTTGACCTTGACCTAATTTTCATTTTTTTGGACCAAGGATCTTAAATCAAAAGACCCTAAGCCTTTACTTCATAATGATAATGAGTTATATTACCATACAACTAATATAAGATATAAAAGGGGGAAAAGTCGCATCAAATGTTTACGTACCCTTTTAACTAAAATTTACGTGTTACGCCATGTCGTAACACACATTTTGTGCAAATATTTTGTCGATATCTTATAGGATTTCTGAAAATAAGAGATAACAAGCCAAAATCATATTTTTGAACATGACCTTGACCTTTGACCTTGACCTCATTTTCATTTTTATGGACCAAGGACCTCAAATCAAAAGACCCTAGGCCTCTATCACTAATGGTTTTCCAGTAACAAATTTATTTCATTACAAAAGGGGAAATAACTCTCATATGGAGTCTTTGTAAAGCTTCGGTGAAAATAAAACGTAACATCCTGAGGATATAACGAGCAATTTGGAAAAATAAATTTGTTGCTTTCTTTTACGGTTGCGGAGGAGATCTGATAACAAGAAAAACAGTGTTTGGGGAGATAACTCTTACAAAGAAAAGTGTTCGGTTAAACAGGGTCAGTTTCAAAAGCGTATAGACTGAATGATATCATATACAAAAAAACTAAACGACATCTTTTGAAACATTTTTACACCGCAAGAAAAAAATTAGGCGGAAGAAAAAAAAAAATTAAAAACCAATTCTTCAGAGAACAATTGAAGGTCTTTCCACCTCGATTATTAAAATGAAATTAAGAAAAAAAAGTTAGAAAGGGTCACTCCTTGTTGATGTAATTTGGTACCTCAACTGATATAAAAAATAAGATTAATAGGTATATACAGAAGATTTAATTGTTTTATAATGAACAAAAACAAATTTAAAGCAAAGGACAAAATCAAGAACGTCAACTTGACCTTTGACCTTGACCTCAATTTCAAGGTCATAGGTCAGTGATCTCAAATCAAAAGACCCCAGGTCAATCACTTGAATGGTTGTAGAGAAATATCGATTTCAAAAACAAAAGGGGAGAAAACTCCTAAAAGGGTTGACCAAAACACTACGACTTAAATGGAATAAAGTTGCCCCTTGTTGTAAACAGTAATTAGGCAAATACATCGTATCATTAACTGTTACAGTTTCTTTTGAATAACGATAACAAGCAAAATTCAAAATTTATAGCATGACCTTGACCTTCGACATTGACCTCAATTTCAAGGTCATGGGTCAGTGAACTCAAATTAGAAGGTCCGAGATCAATCACTTGTATGGTTGTGGAGAAATAACGATTTTAAATACATAAGGGGAGAAAACTCCTATAAGGGTTAACCAAAACACTTCGACTGAATAAGTTGAAGTTGCACCTTATTGTAAACAGTGATTTTGCAAACATATCATATCATCATCTGTTACAGTTTCTTTTGAATAACGATAACAAGCAAAATTCAAAATTTATAACATGACCTTGACCTTTGACCTTGACCTCAATTTCCTTTATAAGGACCAAGGACTTCATATCAAAAGACTGTAGGCCTCTACAACTTATACTGTATGAATTAACCCAACATATCGTTCTTAAGAGTAGACGAACAATTTGGTGAAAACAGTTTGTAAAAATCTTATACGGTTTTTGAGATATAGCGATAAGAATAAGTGTTCGGTCACACAGGGTGAGTTTTGAAACCTCCATTACTGAACAACATCATTGGCCAAACATCCATTCGATATGTTGTAAAACAAAAAAGCATCTTAGACGGCAGAAGAAAAAAAGAAAAAAAAATTAAAAACCAATTCTTCAGAGAACAATTGAAGGTCTTTCCACCTCGATAATAAGAATGAAATTTAAAAAATGATGTTAGAAATGTCACTCCTTGTTGATGTAATTTGGTTCTTCAAATTGATATAAAAAATAAGATTAATAGGTACGTTCAGAAGACTTAATTGTTTTATTATGAACAGAAAATAATTTTTAGCAAAGGTCAAAATCTAGAACGTCAAATTGACTTTTGACCTTGACCTCAATTTCAAGGTCATAGGTCAGTGATCTCAAATCAAAAGACCCCAAGTCAATCATTTGTATGGTTGGGGAAAAATACTGATTTCAAATACATAAGGGGAGAAAACTCGTATAAGGGTTAACCAAAACACTTCGACTAAAATAGGTTGAAGTTGTGCATTTTTGTAAACAGTAATTTGGCAAACAAATCCTATCATTAACTGTAACAGTTTCTTCTTAATAACGATAACAAGCAAAATTCTAAATTTATAACATGACCTTGACCTTCGACCTTGATCTCAATTTCAAGGTCATAGGTCAGTGAACTCAAAACGGAAGACTGGAGGTCAATCACTGGTAAGGTTGTGGAGAAATACTGATTTGAAATACATAAGGGGAGAAAACTCCTATAAGGGTTAACCAAAACACTTTGACTGAACTAGGTTGAAGTTGCGCCTTATTGTAAACAGTTATTTGGCAAACACATCATATCATTCACTGTCACAGTTTCTGTGGAATAACGATAACAAGCAAAATTCTAAATTTAGAACATGACCGTGACCTTTGACCTTGACCTCAATTTCCTTCAAATGGACCAAGGACTTCATATCAAAAGACTGTAGGCCTCTACGACTTATAACGTATGAATTTATTCAACAAATCGCCTATCTTAAATTTTCAAAGGGAAATAACTCCCATAAGATGTCTTCCGATCACTCAAGTCAAAATAAACCAAATCATTCTCAAGAGTAGACGACCAATTTGGTGAAAACAGTTTGCTAAAATCTTTTACGGTTTTAGAGATATAGCGATAACAAGAAAAAGGGGACACAGGGAGATAACTCCTATAAGAAAAAGTGTTCGGTCACACAGGGTGAGTTTTGAAACCCCCATTACTGTACAACATCATTGGCCTTAAAATCCATTCGATATGTTGTAAGACAAAAAAGCATCTCAGACGGCAGAAAAAAATAAAAAAAATAATAATAATCAGAAGAAAAACAAAAGGTCTTTCCACGAAAAGTGGAAAGACCTAATAATCAGAAGAAAAACAAAAGGTCTTTCCACGAAAAGTGGAAAGACCTAATAATCAGAACAAATACAATAGGTCTTTCCACAAGAAAGGTGGAAAGACCTAATGAGCTTACGTTTGTCTAGCTTAGAAAATATATCATTGTACAGATTATAGCTGTTGACATGTGATTTAGAAAATTTCTTTTTATAAACAGTTTGAAAATGATTTTGTTATACATAAAAAGAATAAGGTGAGGAATTACCAAAATATAGAACAGTATATAAACATTATATGTCTCTGGTATACCAAATCCCAACAAACACCAACAACAACTTCTTTGAAGTAAAAACAAAGAAAAAACATAACATTGCCAATGTAGCCTAACTTGATATGTGCAGAAACATATATATAATCACCTATGATAATTTGCATTATATGTCTAGGGTATATATACCCCCCTTTCTTACGTCGTAACTACAATCCCCCTCCCTTTCATGCCTACCGAATTAGACTATTTCCTGGATTTGTTATAACATGAGCAACACAACGGGTGTCACATGTGGAGCAGGATCTACTTACCCTTCTGGACTGAGTTGATTTCACAAAAAAACTTACGACTAAGATTGATCGTAAATATACTGATTTGTTCATGACTTAAGACCAACCGTAAGTTTTTTTGTGAAATCGACTCCTGGAGCACCTGAGATCACCCCTAGTTTTTGGTGGGGTTCGTGTTGCTTATTCTTTAGTTTTCTATGTTGAGTCATGTGTGCTATTGTTTGTCTGTTTTTCTTTTTCATTTTAAGCCATTGCGTTGTCAGTTTATTTTCGATTTATGAGTTAGACTGGTATCTTTTGTCCGGATCTTTTTCTGGTATCTTTTGATCTCAGGTGCATTTGGCCTGAAGCTTTTATTTCTCTCAAAATATTAATAAAAAAAGAGAAAAAAATGTTTTTTTTGTTGGAATTATCAAACTCCGTTATCAAATACTAGTCTTCTTCTTCTTCTTCTTCCAGGTAAGGAACCGGATTCAATATTGAATGTTCATGGTTCCGCGCGAAAACTTTACGCAGTGTCGGGCAACACAGAAAGCTTTCTCTTGGCTATTTACAAATAATTTAAAACGTTCGCAAAAATATACAATTAAAATTATGTACAACTGGGTTTTCCTACTTCCTTTCAGAGCATGCCTTCAGGGCAGCTCTGAATCCCTCAACGGTGTTGGTCGCTGTAACTGTTGTTGGTAGGTTGTTCCAGTCCCTGATTGTCCTCGGGAAGAAAGATTGGCCGTAGGTGTCTGTACTTGTTCTTTCTTGGAAGAAGCGGTTTTTACCTCTGGTCCGGTTATCATTCGGTGTCAGATATTGGTGACGGTCTATATCTATAAGATCATGCTGGATCTTAAATAGCATGCATAATCTATTTGTTTTCCTCCGTTCTTCGAGACTTTCCCATTTAAGATTTTTAACCATATTTGTGACACAGCCAGGTGTTCGGTCTGTGTAGTTGTTATTCACAAATCGTGCAGCTCTTTTCTGGACCTGTTCAATTGCCTTGATTTTATTTTGGGCGGTTGGGTCCCATATTGTGCTTGCGTATTCCACTGCAAGTCTTACCATGGATACATACGCAGCTGCCTTTACAGGTTTTGTACAGCCTTTTAGGTTTCTACGTATAAATCCCAACGTTCTGTTTCCTTTGCCTACTGTATTGTCTATGTGTTTATCCCATGTTAGGTTGTTGCTGATGGTTACTCCAAGATATTTACTTGCTTCCTCTGTGTCTAGAGTATGACCGTGTAGCTGGTACGATGTTTGTATCACTGGTCTATTTTTTGGGGATATTCTGATGACAAGGCATTTTTTGGCATTGAAACTCATCTGCCATTTGTTTTCCCAGTCTTCCAATGCTGTTAAGTCCTTTTGAATTAGTTCACTGTCAGCTTGGTTGGTGATGGTACGAAAGAGTAGGCTGTCATCCGCGAACAATTTGGTCTCTGATGTAGATGCTGTTTCTGGCATGTCGTTTATGTAGGCCAGGAACAGTAATGGACCAAGGACTGTGCCTTGGGGTACACCAGAGAGTACTGGTACTTGTGAGGAGACAGCACCCTCTAATATCACGCTCTGCTTTCTGTTATGTAGGAAGGAGCGAATCCATTTATTGGTTTTGGGGTTGACGCCATAGTATTCCAGCTTGTGTAGGAGGCGGTGATGTGGTACCCTGTCAAATGCTTTTGCAAAGTCTAGCAGGATGATGTCTACTTGGCCCCCACTTTTTAATTTTGATGCAATGTCGTTGATGGTTACGATTAGTTGGGATTCGCATGATCGTCTTTTGCGGAATCCGTGTTGTGCATCAGTTAGTAATTTTTTTTTGTCAAAGTGGTCCATGATGTTGCTATGTACAATATGTTCTAAGACCTTACACGTGATGGAAGTTAGAGATACTGGTCTGTAGTTAGATGCTAGGTGCCTTCCGTCTTTTTAAAAAAATGGAACTACATTGGCATCTCTCCAATCTTGCGGGACTTCACCAGTGTTCAATGATGTTTGGTATAGGTCTGTGAGTATCGGAGCAAGTTGTTCTGCTGCTGCTTTCAGTATAAAGGCTGGTATTGAGTCGGGACCAGTAGCTTTATGCGGTTTCAGGTTTTTTAACAATTTGTGGACTCCGTTGGTACTAATTTTTATGTCCTTCATGGTGTAGTATGGACTTTTTCCTTTATTTGGAAAGTTATTTAGGTTTTCTTTGGTAAATACTGACTGGAATTGGTCGTTTAAAATGTCAGCTTTGCTCTTGTTGTCACTTTGCAGAAATCCCATTTTGTTTTTTAACGGTGCCACTCCTGTCCATTCTTGACCTTTGCTTTTGATATAAGACCAGAACTTCTTTGCATTATCTCTATAGTCTGAACTGACCTCTTCCATATATTTCTTGTTGGCTTGCCGGACCTCCCACTGAACTTCTTGTTGTAGTCTTTTATATCTATCTTTGTCTCTTTTCTTTTTAGTTTTTCTAGCCTTCTTGTGTGCTTTCTGCTTTTGGTTTATTTTGCGTCTAATGGTTGTATTGATCCATGGATGGGTGTTTCTTCCAAGGGTCATTTTTGTTGGTACTCTTTTCTCTATGGTGGTTTGTACAGCTGTTTTAAATGCCTGCCATAAAGACTCAACGCTTCTATCTTTGATGTTTTTGAAGGTAGTTATAAAGTTTTGTAGGTCTTCCTTTATATTATGTATTTCAGCTTTTTTCCATAGAAATATTTTTCTTCTGACTGGTTTAGGTTTAAGAGGTTTACAAGCCATATCTAGGAGGACAATGTCATGGTCGCTGTTTCCTATTGATGATAAAGGTTTGCATCTTAATTTAAATGAAGGATGAGAGGTAAGCAATAAATCTAAGGTATTCTCTTTTCGTGTTTGAAAGTCCAAAATTTGTTCTAGCCCGTTGTCAGCTACAAGTTCTAAGAATGCCTGGTTGGTCGTGTTTCATGTCCCAGGAAACGATATCAGGATATGATTGATTAGTTGTTAACTAATAACGTTGTTATGTCATCGCTCTGCTTGGCTCATTTTCAGACCAGATCTGTGTATCATCATCTTCTGCGCTTGCCGTAGCCGACGATGCGCTACGATGTAGACTTTTTACGAAAAAGTCGAGAGCCCTATTTAGTGATTTATCCATAAACTACATGAGCCTAAAGGAAAGACCACGTATACTGCTTCGGAAAAAGTTGAACACTATTCTCATAGCCTCACTATTGTTACGTTTAGATACTAGTACATCTGTGTGTTTCTGCTGCGAACACATGCAATTATCATTTATCTATTTTTTTTTTGGTCAAATGATGTGGATGCTTGAGCATCTGAGCATACCTGCAAGCTACGCCACTGCCTGTTGTGTAGTGATAATCGGTACAATGAGGTGCAGGGATTTGGATGGGGACCGGTCTTAGGTGAAAGGGGAACCAGTTTAGGCAGCAACCATTTGATTTTCTGGGGGGGGGGGGGGGCTATGGTTTTTTTTTTTCTGTACAAACTTTTTTTTTCGCCTGCGGCAAAAAAACAATCTATTTTTTTCACGACAAATCGAAAACAATTTTTTTCTTTCAATTTTAGCATTACATATAGTGGCAGCTGGGGGTGAAACAAACAATTTTTTTTCTCAGAATCAAAAACAAATTAGTTTTTTCTCCAAAAACTGGAAACAAACTTTTTTTCCAAAAAAAAACCAACCTAGCCCCCCCCCCCCCCCCCCCCCCCAGAAAATCAAATGGTTGCTGCCTTATGATTGAAAATACTGTATTTGTCCCAGATATCAAGTGAATTTAACAAATGTAAGTTTTTAACGACCTTGACTGGCTATACAGCCCTTGCACGGTGGCGGTAAAGTTAATTATGTCTAACCTAACCATGTTGTACTGTTAAATCAATCATCCTTAATCAGAACGATAGTGGAGGGGGAGGACAGGGGGTACCTTTCTCCCTTCTCCCACTCCTCTTCTCCTTTCTCCCATTGAGAATAAAACGATGATTTCCTTTTGAGATATTTTTTCTTGAAATATTAGAAAAATTTTCAAAAGGAGAGATATTTTATTTTTTCTCCTTTCTCCAACTTTTTCTCCTTTCTCCCAGCCTTCCTCTCCTTTCTCCTACCCCCTTTCTCCTTTCTCCCACCCCTTTTCTCCTTTCTCCTACCCCCTTTCTCTCTGTCTTCCTTACCCCTGTCCTCCCCCTCATAGTGGTATGTGTGAGTGTATGCCAGTGGGAGAGAATGGCTTTTTATTTTTACTTTATGTGATTACATGCTTGTTATGAGCCCTATGATTAGGATATAAAATATCTTTATCTTTATCTTATCTTATCTTATCATAATTTCCCGGGGTTTTAGTAACACAAATAATGACCAATCAAATAATGCACTTTTGTAACATTTCCGGTTAAAATAACACGTGATAAAATTCCCGCAAATTCAAAAACCCAAAACAAAACAGTCGCTGAGCCACATTGCAAGGATTTTAATAGTATTTCTATTAAAATCCTTGATGGATTTTAGAGAGAAAATATTCTTAAGAAATTTATGACACAGAAGACAAGTGAAACTTAATTCTTAATGCAATAAGCAGGTAATTACTTTCTATAAGTGCATGGCCCAGTTGGAGACGAACTTATTATTATTTTTTGAGATATTGACTTATTGTTAAAATAAAAACTGTTTCGATCCATGAGAATGCTTAGCTAACTGTACAGCTTACTTGCAGTTAAAATGGGTATATATAAAAATTCCATTTGCCTTTCCTAGACGAAGACACATTTTTTGCCCTCACCTTTTTTCTAAATTATAATTTTAATATATCAGTGACCGCTGCTGTGGATAGTAAACTAGGTAATGGAATTGATAGTGGATCTCCTGTAGTTGGTGATCGCAATACACTATTGAGTCTTGGAAAGAGATAGCTGAAAGAAAGCAAAGAAGAGAGTTAAGAGTTTGTTAAAATGCTAAGACAGTACGTTTCCCTTAAGAAGAAAAAAACATCAGAAGATTTAAAACTTTCTTTGATTACAATCACAGTGTACCATCATGGCTAGCTGCGGAACCGTAGCTCTTAGGTCCTTATGTTATTTTTTGACTATTTGCGGACCATATAGTCAAAAAATAACATAAGGACCTAAGAGCTACGGTTCCGCAGCTACATCATGGCATCATCAGTTAAACATACAATAATTTCATATAAAATTGTCATGTCATATGTTAATATCATTATGACACCTTAAATAAAAGATTTAATTACCTATATGTTTTGTTTATTTAAAAAAACACAATACAGCTGGAATACAATACTGGTACAAAATTTTTGGAAAATGACGCGTCAGCAGCATTGTTCTGATACCATTGACCAGAACAATAGGAAGTCTATTATTGCCTCCGCCAAACGCACTCGGTTTCATATTTACTATTTTACAAACTAACTGGTATCTGCTTGTATTCCGCTACACTCAAACAAAGTGTTGTAGTCGGACTGGAACCAGTTTACATACTTTATTTTATTTACAAGAAAATTGTTGACCTGTCCATAGAAAAGCTTACATGTATAGTCCGCGGTTTTATTTTCCAAAATTGGACCTTCCAGAGGGGGTGCGAACTATAAAGTACAATAAGCAAGAAATAAGAGAACAAGTTCAATTTCGCGGCGAGGTGGTTTGTTTACGTTCCGCCATCTTTGTTATTGATATTGTAGCGGGCGCTCTCATCATTTTTCAAACTAATATTTTTAACTTATCCATATTAATAAGTTATTTCTATTTAATATCAAATTTAAACTGATAAATATAAAAACTAAACCTTTCATTACAAATTTCTCGTTTCTTTTCAACATGTTCAATGCATTTGAAATAAACTAGTATCTGCTAGATTGAAACGATTCAAACATAGTAAAAAAGACAACCGTAAACCAGCTTAGAAACTACAAAACGTAATCGGTTATTTTTCATTCCGTTTTGGTGTTTCATACCGACTTATATGGTTTGTATAAGCTTAAGACCCTTCAAACATTAATGTGATAGGTATATTAAAGACTGTTTTACAAAAGGATGGAACTGTTTTACTTTCAAAGTCGTATTATAGTGATATCTGTCATGTACAGATTTCGACTCTCACCAGTTAATTTCTTCTTTTACACATGCTTTTTAAACTTCCTGTTTAAACATCGCAAGTTTCAAAATTGTTTTTTAAGTGAATTAAACTTATTTTTACAATCATGAAGCGTTCTAGTATCATTTTCAAGCAGTTTTTACTTCTGTTTGATGATGGAAAACAGGTTTTCTCAAGAAAATACCGCAAACGATCGCAGAGGATTTGAAATGTACTAGTCAAATCGCTACCTGGTTAAATCAGCATCTAGTCAAATCGGCACCTATTTGAAGTCAATTCGGCATCCAATAATATTTGTTATAATATTTTCTATTCAATTAATAACTTTTATCAAGTACATAGTTAATATGTTGTTGAGTATAAAGGTAAACAACGAAGCCCTTACCCAAGCTGTTGTTTTAACAATGAGACAATTAGAAAAATAAAATGGAAAACTATGAGTCCCTTTCAATAAATAAAACTTTCATGCCAAATAATTAACAAATTTAAGGTGGGTTTTTTTCAGGAATGTTTAAACAGCATTAAACCAACAATCCTGTAAAATGCTCAACTGGTTAAAAAATGCATAAAAAATATCCAATACCTCATATATATATGATGAAAAATACACATTTAGTTGAGAAAAATAAATATATACAAAATGTACATGAACCCCCAAAAATGTGAAAGTTAATATTTTTGGACAATCCCTTCCTTAGGTATTTAACTCTTTTTGCTTAAAATCTTTTTGCTAACGCTCAGGATAAAATTCGAATATCACGGCCCAGGCCATGTGTAAATTTCCAACAATCTATGGCTTCCATGAATTATTTCTTAATCATCGGTACAAGGACATCAATCGTAAATATAGCTCAACATGCAGACTTCTTATACGTTCAGGTATTTCACATCCACTCTTTTATACATGTAGTAATATTCTTTATAAAGCACAAAAATGTCAGTATTCACCTCACAAGCTTACAAAATCTTTAAATAGACTTATTTTAGAAGGGATATAGTTACGATACTGTTGTCAGGTCATTAATGATTGCAGGTAGGGTTGAGATCTCATAAACATGTTTAACCCTGCCGCATTTTTGCGCCTGCCCAAGTCAGGAGCCTCTGGCCTTTTTTAGTCTTGTATTATTTTTAATTTTAGTTTCTTGTGTATAATTTGGAGTTTAGTATGGCGTTCATTATCACTGAACTAGTATATATATTTGTGTAGGGGCCAGCTAAAGGACGCCTCCAGGTGCGGGAATTTCTTGCTGCATTGAAGACTTATTGGTGACCTTCTGCTGTTGTCTGTTCTATGGTCAGGTTGTTGTCTCTTTGACACATTCCACATTTCCATTCTCAATTGTCTTATTCATAAACTATAATTACTTGTAGCAAAAACTTCACAACAAAACATAAATTTAAACATTTAAACATCATCAAAAAATTTATAAAACACCAATTATTATATTAATAATGTGGAACTTAATCTCTGTTTAGATCTTATTCAATGTACATGTAGTATTGTTATCTGAAGCACTTTTCTTTAAATACATATACATTTTACCGCCATCTGGAATGCTCAAAATCAAGGCCATGGCACTTTACTTGTTGACTCTAGCTTGGTCTCTAGACTAATAAACTACATGTACATGTATGTGCCATACTTCTGTCCTGTATACAGTGTACTTATGTATATACATGTTATTAACATGTACATGTATTCCATTACAAATTTGAATTTATTATTATTAGCAATGGCACAGTTCAGCTTTGAAAACATGGTGACAGAACTGACAAAATTAGATGGCCCTATACAGAATGGTCCACTCATGAGATGGCAGAGAAAGGCAGCAGAATCAGGACTGAAGTTATCTGTACCTCTTGATAAAGGTAAATTATAGTAAAAGTTGTGTCCTCCTGTAGTGTGATGATGTATGAATGTTTTGAAATGAGATAACAATATTTTCATGTAAACTGGTTTAAGTTTTTCTATTAGAAGTGGGTACTAGACAAATTGGCCTCTTTCTAAAGTCCTAGCTATAGGATTCTCTACTCAGACTACTGACGAGAAAAGTGATAATTATTAGAATTTTTTTATAATTCCATTAACTAGAGTAATTCAGATAGACTTTAAGGCTCTCAGGTCAATTTCCATTAAATTATAAATAATTTCAGAGCATTTAAGAAGTTTTATGTTTGTAGATATTCAAAAGATTTTTATGATTAAATAGTGTAAAATATTGAGTTACTGATCTAGTTTTATTTCTGACCACAAACTTTTCTTAGAATAAATATGTCCCGTTATTCTGCTGGAGGGACCATTGGTGTCATCCTGACACATATGATTTTAAAGGGCTTTTTAATAAGTTCAAAATTGGAAATACATGCAAAATTGTTAAATAATTATTTACTGTAGGTGGACAATCACCAAGGCGACCAAAATCAGCACGAACTCCAGGAAAGACTCCAAAAACACCAAGTACAGCAAAAACACCACATAAAACGCCAGGAAAACAAGGAAAGGCTCCTTCAAAAACACCAAGCAAAACACCAGGAAAGACGCAAGCTCCACAAAATGATAGGTTAATTTAAACAATTTTCTAACAAATTGAAAATAGCTCTACAACACATATCTATTGTTTAGAAAGAAGACATTAAAACTTTGAAATCTGGTAGCATCACAGGAAAACACAAAATATATTTCCTTACTTACCAACTCACATATTTTTCAAATGTTCAAGTAATACAAGCTTTTGCTGTCAACTGTTTGTCTAAAATGCTAAAAGACGGGGGAAATGATTTTCAATTTGTAAGTGCAGAAACAACTGGAAAGTAGAGCTCAATATTTCTCATTACTGCCACTTTTTTACTGTACCAGACAATCTGGTTGAGTCTGACGGAATATACAGACTCAATACATGTAGGTACTGTTATATTATAAGTGATAGATAAAATTCAGCTACAGTTTTGTGTGAGATTCTCAAGAATACTAGCCATTTAGTGAAAGTCCAATAAGGATGACAGCTGTCCATTGTTCAAAATTGTATTCTACCTCTAAATATATTTTTTTTGGTTAATTTGTGTTGTATTTGTTGCATTCTTGCCAATGTTCAATCCACATCTTTTGTTTTTGACTCAAGGTTACGTCAAAGACTCAATATTGTAATATCATATTTTAAAGTGATAGATAAAATTCAGCTACAGTTTTGTCTTATTGGTTCCAACAGATTTATCCCCAGTAGATCAACAACAGATATAGATCTTGGCCACTTTGCTTTGATGAATGAAAATTCTGAAAATGCAGATCCTGAGCCTAATAATGCTCAATACCAACAGCATCTGAATGAAGCTCTTAACAAGGGACAGAACCCACACAACACTAAGATTTTATCTTTCAAGAACAAAGCTCCAGATGCACCAGAAGGTTTGTAAATGTAAAAAAGAAGATGTGGTATGATTGCCAATGAGACAACTCTCCACAAGAGACTAAATGACAAGAAATTAACAACTATAGGTCACTGTACGACCTTCAACAATGTTCAAAGCCCATACAGCATAGTCAGCTATATAAGGCCCCGAAATGACAATGTAAAACAATCATGACAATTCAAACAAGAAAACCAACGGCCTAATTTATGTAAAAAAAATGAACAAAAAACAAATATGTAACACATAAACAAATGACAACCACTGAATTATGGGCTCCTGACTTGGGACAGGCACATACATACAGAATGTGGCAGAGTTAAACATGTTAGTAGGACCCCAACCCTCACCTAACCTGGTACAGCGGTGTAACAGTACAATACAAGAAAGAACTAGAAAAATCAGTTGAAAAAGGTGTTACTCATCAGATGGACATAAATATGAATACTATAAACACAAGTGGATATCACTGGGCACTTGCACTTAACTTGTAATTTCAGATATTACTGTGGTATTGTTTGTTAGGTCATTACGAACAGAATATTTCAGTACTGTTCTTGATTACAACCAGTTGTCACAATACTATGTAATAAAAACATTTTGTTGGTTTTTTTTAATATTCCTAGTCAAAATTTCTCTTTTATTATCTCCCTGAAAATTCATCTGTACGTATGTCTGCAGCTTTTGTAAAAGCAATAACTGCAGTTGTATAGCTAGGAAGTGAATAAATGCATATTCTAGATATTTATTGACTTAAAATTTGTTTATTTGAATATTATTTCTAATGATAAAACTTGTTTTACTTATTTTAAGGATATTGTAACAATTTAAAAGTGTTATACAGCTGCGCTGGTAAATCTACAGTTCCCAAGGGAACTACACAAAGACAAATTCCTCAGCAACCAGAGAGAATCCTTGATGCCCCAGAGCTCTTTGATGATTACTGTAAGTATTATTTGAAAGGAGAGAAGAAACTACAGAAATAAAAAAAAACACATTGAGTATTCTTAATATTTTTAACACAATCTTATCATATAGGTTTAAGATTATAGTTAAACCTCAATGAATTGGAAGTCAGTCATAAACTGTAAGCCTAGTGACTCTCCCTACTAAAAAATAAAAAAAAATATAAAATTAAAATCTTCATGAATACTTCGGATATTCTTATACACAAATACATCAAGAAAGAACAGAAATTGAGTTTATCCATTTACCAAATATCAACAGCAATATATGAATGCACTCTTTTCACATCTTATATTATCTGTGTACATTGTATTTTGTAGATTTGAATCTCTTGGATTGGTCTTGTTGTAACTTATTATCTGTTGCACTTGGTGGAGGTGTATATATCTGGAATTCTGCTGATGGATCCATTATACAGTTGATGGAATTACAGACTCCTGATGACTATGTATCCTCTGTAAACTGGGTAAAGGAAGGGGGAAATTTTCTAGGTATTGGAACCAGTAATGGCTCTGTACAGGTGAGGCACTTATGTTTTATCTGGTAATTGTATAATAATAATTTCAAAATATTCTGTTATATTTGAATAATTATTTAGTCCTAATTTAATTGATCAAACTCTAGTCATTTTTCATAAATAATATTTAACTGTAAAAGCAGAAATTTTTTGAGGAGGATTTAATTTCGTTTATTTCGTGGAAAGAATATATCCACGAAATTAAAACCCCCTTGAAAATTTAACCTCCATATATTACCACTTAAATTTAAGAAAACCACAAACTTAAATCCACATGAAATCTTATAGAGAGACAGAACCACGAAATTTTAACCCCACGAAAATTAATGTTTCTACAGTATGTTATAAAACATTCCATACTTGATATTAACATTATCATTCTTTTGTGTGTGTCTTGGTGACTTGGTCATGGTTCTGTTAAAAATAACTGATCAATTAATTTGAATTATATTATATATATTATTTTAGTTATGGGATGTGACCCAGAATAAGATGATTAGAAACATGTCTGGCCACGCTGCTCGTGTTGGGTCATTGTCATGGAATGCTCATGTTTTAAGCAGGTATATATGCCAAAAATGTAACATTTCTTTGCACAATTGCAAGCAATTTCTATAATTGTGAAAACATGTGCTTTAGAAATTCACTAAATATTGTATTCATGCATTCATTTGTCCACTAGTCGTCTAGATGAATTGTCCTGATTTCATATGATTTACTGTGAGTTCATTGATTTTTGTGAGCACCAATTTTTGTGGATTGTTATCATAGTGTAACGATTATCCTTCTCAGAAGAAGCAGTTTTTAAGAGATTTTATATTTTGATATATAATATTTAAATAAATGTATAACCGTAGTATTTACTCTTTTTAGTGATAAAATAAACTATGATAAAAACAGCATTTAAAAATAATGATAAATATTTGAATTGTATATACAGCATTGAAAAGGTCAAAGGAATTAAGTTATGTGTTCTATATTTCTTTTTATTAAAAGCACTCCCTAGATAAAAATCAAGAATATTTTGAAAAGAATGAAAATTTACTTAGTAGTTATATGAACATTCTTGCTGCATTGAAGACCTATTGGTGACTTTCTGTTGTTGTCTGTTCTGTGGTCGAGTTGTTGTCTCTTTGACACATTCTCAATTTTATCATGATTTTTCAGTGGTTCTAGGAGTGGAGCTATATATCACCATGATGTTAGGGTAGCCAATCATCATGTGTCTACGTTAAATAATCATAGCCAGGAAGTATGTGGTTTAGCCTGGTCCCCTGATGGGAGGTACTTAGCCAGTGGAGGAAACGACAACCTCCTCAACATATGGGATGCTACTTTGAGTGAGGAAGTTTCACCATTACATACATTTTCTCATCATCAAGCAGCAGTAAAGGTACAAATGTTACATACATTTTGAAGTATTTAGCAGTATTAAAAAATTAAAATGATGATCTGTCTAGAAGAATAGTTTAATTGTTTTAATCTTTCCAGAATGAACTCTAGCACTATTTTTGTACAAAACAATGAAAGAAAAATTATTTTGCTTCTGAACAACTGAGAATCATCTAGATTATATGTACCAACAACACATCATTTTTAAAGAAAAATCTATGGATTTGAAATTTGATGATTTTAAAAGAAATATTTTATATTGCAAAGGTCCACCTATTTTGAAAGATAACAATCAGTTATATTTAAGAAATAAGATATAAATGCACTACTTTTCTGAATTACAGTTGTAGTTAAAGACTAAAAGAGTCAAAAGTTGTATGCAATAACTTGGAATAATAAGTTATGGCACCACATTCATAATGCGTTCTACAAGAAAATTAATTAATATAGTGTCATGGTACGAAAAAGCCCTTAGGAGAATATTGCCATGCAAAATCTATGCGATGCTGTAGTCAAGTTTATAAGAACTAAAACAATCGAGCAGATCACATTAAAACTTTTGTTTATCTTTTAGGCCTTAGCCTGGTGTCCTTGGAACCCACAGCTGTTAGCCAGTGGAGGAGGGACAGCAGACAGACATATCAGATTTTGGAGTGTACCTACAGGATCATGTTTAAATGCTGTTGACACTGATTCACAGGTGACCTATCTATACATATAACCATGTTTTGTTTTATGATAAATTGTTTATTTTAATGTCAGTTCAGGCATTGAATCAATGTATCAGTCAGGTTATTATTTTTACTCCTTCCTAGATGTGTCATCACATGTATTCGAACATTTGCATCTGTCCTTATAATTAGTAAGAAAATAAATCTTTTAAAGTTTATGTGTCTAAATGCTTTATCTGGATTTACATTTTGTACTTTCATAAGGCCAGGATTTTTTAATTTGTTGGTTACGCATCCACCGACCCGATTTTGCCAATTTACAGAATGAAAATAAAATTTACTTTTCATGCTTTTTATTCCCGCCGACCTTAACAAAAACATTATCTCTATAATAACAAAAAAATGATAATGAAATGCATTAAACCCTAATGGAATTGATAACACTTTCTGTTGTGAAAACTAAAAATAGACAAATCAATCATAACTGACCTTGAAATGCGCAAATAATTTTGCGGAACGAAACCGGTGTTTAAAACCCATTACACATTTAGTTCGTTTCCCGTATTTGTCATCATTCCATAAGATAGAAAAAATGGAGAATGAACTTGTCCAACCGTACGGTAGAAGACGTCAAGTTGAAGAACTTGATTACTGTAAAACAAATCCTTTGGAATTTTCTTCAGATTTGTGTCATTGATAATAAAAAAAATCGTCCATTTGATTTGTATATAAAAAACAGGAATACATAACAACTGATGAACCCGATATCCTCGTTTTTCCAGTGGACGATTCTATTATGTTTTTGACATGTGTGTTGAAACTTATTTGTTTGCATTTTTTTCGTTATCATTTTTCTTGTTTGAAGAACATTAACCACTAAGTTTCCTGAAATTTATTAAGGGCTACGTTTGTGAAATGACTATTTAATTTAGTCTTTCTCCGTGGACACAAACCCCCTTTTTTCACAGATAATTATTAGGCGATGTTTATGGCAGCTGAGCAATAATACTTCATCAAACTAATATACATGTATAAGAAATGATGATAAAATAGCAAACCAAACAAATTGTTAGAAAGGTGAAATGTATTTTTTTTTTGCATATTTTTCTGTCTTGAGAGATATTTTTTTCTTATTTTATCCGACCGACCGACCCAACTTATTCATGGGGAAAATCCGTAAACCAACAAATCAAAAAACCCTGGCCTAAGAAATGTTCAACCCAAAACATTTGAAGGCCAGCGATACATACTTGAGGAGCTGTATAAACCAAAATCGTCCACATAATCTGACTATTCCTTTGGTTGTTGTCCCTGACAATTCCCTGTCCATTCTCAATTTTATTAACATATCAATTTTCTTTTTTCTACGGGTTTGTTCTATTCTATGGTCCCAGGAGTACAAAGAACTGATTTCAGGCCATGGGTACTCTCAGAATCAACTGACAATATGGAAATATCCCATTATGAACAGAATAATGGATTTAACAGGTAATTTTTTCAAACAACATTGTATACTGATCCTTTAAATCATCCTCACATTGTGACAATCAGGTATTCAGAGTTTTGTTTGAATTCAGGTGTGTTTGTTTGACAGTCAAAATCATTTGGAATCCCTTTTGGTTTTGTTGTCGAGCCTGCAACTTTTGTTGCAGAAAGCTCGACATAGGGATGGCGGCGGCGGCGGCGGTGTTAGCTAAATTCTTAAAAACTTTTATATTTTAGAAGGTGGAAGACCTGGATGCTTCAAACTTTGTATATAGATGCCTCATGTTATGAAGTTTCCGTCAGTCACATGTCCAATGTCCTTGACCTCATTTTCATGGTTCAGTGACCACTTGAAAAAAAAGTTCAAATTTTTTGTAATGTTGAATTCTCTCTTATTATAAGTAATAGGATAACTATATTTCATATGTGCGTACCTTGCAAGGTCCTCATGTCTGTCAGACAGTTTTCACTTGACCTTGACCTCATTTCATGGATCAGTGAACAAGGTTAAGTTTTGGTGGTCAAGTCCATATCTCAGATACTATAAGCAATAGGGCTAGTATATTCAGTGTATGGAAGGACTGTAAGGTGTACATGTCCAACTGGCAGGTGTCATCTGACCTTGACCTCATTTTCATGGTTCAGTGGTTATAGTTAAATTTTTGTGTTTTGGTCTGTTTTTCTCATACTATATGCAATAGGTCTACTATATTTGTTGTATGGAATGATTGTAAGGTGTACATGTCTAGCGGGCAGATGTCATGTGACCTTGACCTCATTTTCATGGTTCAGTGGTCAATGTTAAGTTTTTGAGTTTTGGTCTTTTTATCTAATACTATAAGCTATAGGTGAACTATATTTGGTGTATGGAAATATTTTATGATCTTTATGTCAGTCGTGCAGGTTTTATTTGACCGTGAAAATGAGTGACCTCATTTTCACGGTTCATTGCCCTGTGTTAAGTTTTTGTGTTTTGGTCTATTTTTCTTAAACTATAAGTAATAGGTCAACTATATATGATGTATAGAAGCATTGTTAGCTGTACATGTCTGCCTGGCATGGTTCACCTGACCTTGACCTCATTTTCAAGGTTCATTGGTCTTTGTTTAGTTATCTTGGTTAATGTTAAGTTTATGTGACAGTTGTTATAAAGCTTAACTTTATACATAGGACTATCAACATAATATCAATGATTAGTATAGAAGGCGAGACATTTCAGCATGTGTCCTCTTGTTTTTCAAGAGATCTTGACAAAAATAGCCTGATATGTTAGGGCAGTTTTTTTCCTCTGGGTCATTCCTTATGCTAATTTCTGCATTTATATTGGAAACAAATGAAAAATAAAAAAGTCAAATTGTACTGTTGAGAATTAGAAATGCAAATAAACAAATTAGAAGTTAATTTGAAACAGTTATATTGTAAAAAAAAAGTTGTATACAGAGATGCAACTAATCGTCGGACCCGTCGGACCTAAGGGGCAGAATTTATGCAGGTCCGGCAAAACTCGTAGCTGTGCAGGACCTGATGGCCGGCAATATTTAAGTCCGCTTGGGTCCGCCAAAACTGAAATCCCCGTCGGCCCGGCAGAGTATTTTGTTTATAAAATTGCGATCATCTTTAATAAAGTAAATGTCCTGTTCCCCCGCATTTTCTAACTCTGGGAACCAGTATTTCCGCCCAGTAATAGTCTTTCGTACCTTGTCCATCTCGCCCTGAACAATTCTTCGTATTTCCGTCATGTTTTTTGTTTTAGAAATTCGCTCTCTAGGAAGGAGGTCTATTAAGCATAGTTGATAAGTTCAGGAAATATGTCATGGCCGATAAAATTTGTAAGTGGGTCGAAACCCGGTAAAAGACCAAACCAGTCACCTATTCAATGATTTTTGAGTGAAAATTTGATGGGTCTGGCAAAACTTGGTACCCTGTAGGCCCCATTGTCTGACAGGAAAAAAAAACTGTTTGCATCTCTGTGTATAACCTCCGTAAATTCATAAAGGCCATACATTTTCTACCTTCTTTAAAAGCTATAGAAGTGAAGAAAGACATAAATGCAGAAATGTGTTTCTTCAGGTATAAAATTATCTTGTTTTATATCAATAAATCATGTTTATTCCTCTCAATATTTGTTATTTTAAATCATTCAGGTTGTAGTCGAGACAAAATTTGAAAATAATATTAAAACACTGTCAGATGAAAAAGGAATGAGGTACATCAGACAAATATTGTCAAAGACTTGTCAGAATGGGTCGAAATTCAAAGTATTGTTTATGTTCAGCTAAGCTTTTGAAGAGCCCTACCTACCCCCACTCACACCCCCACCTATATAGTGTTCAATTTTAAAGGGCTGTGCCAGAAATACTCCTAAATGGGATAATAAAATAGAACAAACCTGTGCTAATTACAGAAAAAAATATAATTTTCAATGAGGATGGGGGACCAGAGTATTTTCTTGAACAGCCCTAAGAAAGAATAAAAGATTTTCAGTAATATGAAAATCTTGGTTGTATTGAATGATTTTCTAAAGCAGTAGGAAGACAGCAGTTTTAACTCTGCAAGTGTAGGTATGAAGTCTAAAGTTTTTGAATGCAGAATGGGAATTTAATTTAAACAATAATAAACTTTTACCAATAAATATTTCAGGCCATACTGCACGTGTGTTGTGTTTGACAATGTCACCAGATGGCACCACTGTAGCCAGTGCTGCAGCAGACGAGACCATCAGATTATGGAAATGTTTTGCAGTTGACAAAGGAAAAAAAGAAACAACCAGCAAACCAGTTAAAGAAACATCAAAATTGGGAAAAATTTCAAATTTTGGCAGCATCCGATGAGATTGTGCATCTTGAAAGGAAAGTGATTTGCTCAAGTTTTGTTTACTAAATCTAGATCAAAAGTAAGCAATATTGAAAAAACAATTTGTGTTTACTCAAACATTTTAATTTCATAACAGTTCATTTATTTCAGTTTATATAAAAGGTTAGAAATCCTATTTGTAATGCTCAGTTACAATTTTATATAATATCTAGTGTTCCTCCATGGATAGTGATGATTTTTCATAGTGTCAACTTCAATCTGTGATATATTCCATTGTGCTTTCAATGTGTAAATGTATTGTGTGTTAGAAGGTTATGCAAAAGTAATTGTATGAAAATGTATAGTCTAGTTAACTAGATAAGTAACAAAGATACTGTTTTACCATTTTACCAGAAGTATGTTTGAATGCATGTGGTCTCTTATAAATTTTTGTTTCTTGTTTGAGTGAAATGATGCTGTATATAATCTGTTGTAAATACTCATTTTGATTTATCATAAATTATCATATAGTCATGACATGTACCATATGTGATCTAAACTTGTATATACTGTATTATAATAAATAAACAGTTTTGTTCATTTGCTAATTCTGTATTTCAATATCTCAGTTAAGACGGTACAGAACAGTTTAGGGTGTTAAAAAATCATCTGAACGTTTTGATCACATACTTAAAATTAAGAGAAATTAAGTTTCTCAGATGATAAAGATTAGTGTTTTAAACTGCTATATATATCCAATGAAATTTTTCCAGTTAATTGTGTGGTTCAAATTTCTTGAAATTTTTGCATCAGGTCAAAGTAAATACTTTTTTTTTTAAATTTAATGCAAATTAAATGTGACATTTCTATTTAGTCAAAGTGTTGTGTATTCCCTTAAGTATGATCATAATGGTGAGAGAATGGGTTGATCTTATTAATATGAAAACAGTTTACTTCTTTGATTGTTTTGGGAAACTAGAGGCTCTAAAGAGCCTGTGTCGCTCACCTTGGTCTATATGAATATTCAACAAAGGACACAGATGGATTCATGACAAAATTGTGTTTTGGTGATGGCGATGTGTTTGTAGATCTTACTTTCCTGAACATTCTTGCTGCTTACAATTATCTCTATCTATAATGATTGGCCCAGTAGTTTCAGTGGAAAATGTAAGTAAAAATTTACAAAGTTTATGAAAATTATTAAAAATTGACTGTAAAGGACAATAACTCCTTAGGGGGTCAATTGACCATTTCAATCATGTTGACTTATTTGTAAATCTTACTTTGCTGAACATTATTGCTGTTTACAGTTTATCTCTATCTATAATAATATTCAAGATAATAACCAAAAACAGCAAAATTTCCTTAAAATTACCAATTCAGGGGCAGCAGCCCAACAATGGGTTGTCCAATTCATCTGAAAATTTCAGGGCAGATAGATCGTCACCTGATTAACAATTGTACCCATTTCAGATTTGCTCTAAATGCTTTGGTTTTTGAGTTATAAGCAAAAAACTGCATTTTACCCCTATGTTCTATTTTTAGCCTTGGCAGCCATCTTGGTTAGATGGCCAGGTCACTGGACACATTTTTAAACTAGATACCCCACAGATGATTGTGGCCAAGTTTGGATTAATTTGGCCCAGTACTTTCAGAGGAGAAGATTTTTGTAAAAGATTACTAAGATTTACGAAAAATTGTTAAAAATTTACTATAAAGGTCAATAACTCCTAAAGGGGTCAACTGACCATTTTGGTCATGTTGACTTATTTGTAAATCTTACTTTGCTGAACATTACTGCTGTTTACAGTTTATCTCTATCTATAATAATATTCAAGATAATAACCAAAAATTGTAAAATTTCCTTAAAATTACCAATTCCGGGGCAGCAACCCAACAACGGGTTGTCCGATTCATCTGAAAATTTAAGGGCAGATAGATCTTGACCTGATAAACAATTTTACCCCCATGTAAGATTTGCTCTAAATGCATTGGTTTTTATACGCCTGTCATATTTTTGACAGGACGTATTATTGTATACAAATGTCCGGTGTCCGTCTGTCTGTCCGTCCGTCCGTCTGTCTGGCGTAAACATGTCGCACCGTAACTTGAGAACGACTTATCCAAATTTCATGAAACTTAACATAGTTGTTTCTTATGATGGTCAAATGATCTGTATACTTTATGGTGAAAATAAGATTAAAAGTTTTTGAGTTACGGCACTTTGTAACTAAAACAGGGGTGTGTTTTTTTCACATGTCGCACCGTATCTCAAAAACAATTCTTGATTATGGCTTAAAACTTCAAACACTTCTTAGTTATATTAATCTTAATATCTGTATACTTTTTGGTGATGATTCAAAATTTCATTTTTTAGTTATTGAGTATTTTGTAAAAAAGGGGGAGGTTTTTTTTACATATCGCACCATATCTCAAAAACGATTTATGATTATTGCTTAAAACTTTACACATGTCTTTGTTATATTAATCTAAAGATCTGTATACTTTTTGGTGATGATTCAAAACTTTATTTTAGAGGTATTGAGTATTTTGTTAAACAGGTGAGGGTTTTTTTACATGTCGCGCTGTATCTCAAAAATATTTATGATTATTGCTTAAAACTTTACACACTTCTTTGTTATATTAATCTAAAGATCTGTATACTTTTTGGTTTTGATTCAAAATTTTATTTTAGTGATATTTAGTTTTTTGTAAAAAAAAAAACAGGTTTGGGGGTTTCACATGTCCCGCCGTGTCTCAAAAACAATATATGGTTATTGCTTAAAACTTTCTCAGAAACTATTTATGATTATTGCATAAAACTTCCACACAAGACGTCGGGCGTATCATGCGCTCATGGCGCAGCTGTTTATTGAGTTATAAGCAGGGTTTCCCCTGGATCAGTTATTTTTTTCGCCACCTCTTTCGCCAAAACAATATAATTTTCGCCACTTTATTATCAATTTTTCGCCAAGTAACACAATTGTATTTTTCTTTTAAAAATTTCCTTTTTTTCATACCCCCTCCCCCTAAATAAGAAGTGGATTTTACAACAAAACAAAACATTTTATCACTTGAAATTGATCCATCGTGTAAGGTGTAGTCATTACATTGACCCTATCATTAGGGTTACTCTCATGCCAACCTTTTGAATAGATTTCTCAAGGCCGTAGCGCAAGTTCTTTTAAAATGAGGCATTTCGCCGAGCGGAGCGAGGCGAAAAATTTTTGGGCCCTTTTTTTTTTTTGGCGGGGTTCGGATGCATGAAAAGGAAGAAGCTTATTTCAGCATTACTATCTTAAATAAAAAAACCATAAAATATATAACAGACTGAATGCGTTTTTTTTATTAGCTAGCCTAGTAAGTAACAAAACAAGTTTCAACTCTGTTGGTCAACCAAAACTTTCCGATTCTCCTATGACCTGTACTATCAAAAAGCTTCAACACACGTTCTGATGTTTATATATATATTTATGTCCAACAGCAAGTTATAAGCTTCTAAAAGACGAGAACATATTATAAGTTTTAAGTCTTTGGTCTGACCTCCCGTTTGGGATTCGAACCCACGGCCTACCGCAATATAATCAATGGAACACACTAGCATACAACCAGACAATGCTAATAATAATAATAAAACAAAGAAACACAAAAAAAATATTTTCAAACAATACCAAAAGTATATTTCATGCTTTTATTAAAGATAAATAAAAATCATGAATTGCCTTATACATTAAAGACTTCCATATAAAAGGCGCTTCATGATTTTGTTTAAATTAATTATAAATAATCATTATTTTTTGGTCAATGAAATATTTTATCGATTTGCATTTGCGGCATGTTTGTTGTTCAGTGTGTAAACATTGGTAGATTCAAAAATAAACCAAGAAAGTTATAAGCCAGCATACTTATCGGTGGTGTTTATACTCATGAGTTTCCCTTTTCATCTTTTTTTTCTTTGAAGAACCCGTCTTCAACCAGTTTTGTAACGACATAAATAAGATTTGTTTCAATTTGTGTATTTTGATTTGTAATCGGGACACTTGTTTTTGTTACCGTCACCGCTATGCATGTAAAATAATTATATTCAGAATCGCTGCTGCAGATTGGAAACACTGTATGTAGTGTGCCGGTAAATAGTTTGAAACTTGAAACACGCATATTGATAATGTAAAATACATGAAATTAAAAAAAATTGCCACTTCTAAAGTTTGATCGTCGTTTCAAAAGTGAGGCATTTGCCTCATTTGCCTCCATTACGCTACGGCCCTGTTTCTTCATAACGACAGTTTTCTTTTCTATACCATCGTAAATAAGTAAAACTATATATTTGAAACACGTGTGTCACTGAAACGACTTTAAAGTACCCACTCAAATCAATTATCTATATGAAAGTTAATTGATAAAGTTTTAAATCAGAGACCTTTCTTGCTTTTGATCATTTTTCGTCATAACAACAGTTTTCTTTTCTGAACTATCATTAAAAGAAGGAGAGGAAGCGTAAAAATTTTGCTTCCAACACGTGCATCTACATCTACATCTACATCATACGACGATCCATCAGCACATTGATGACTATACGTCGGCGCATCGCAAACAGACACTTAATAAAATATAATAACTAATTTTGTGCAATAATTCAAAAATAATTTTGTGCAATAATTCAAAAATAATTTTGTGCAATAATTCAAAAATAATTTTGTGCAAAAACAAAACAAAAATTAACGCATTTACATTATTTACAAACAGGTTAGATATCTAAATATACTGACTCTGGAACAGTATTTTAAACTGATCCAGGGAGTTAACGCTGATGATGTTTTGTGGGAGTGAGTTCCACAGTACAACAGTGAATGGAAAAAAGCTGTACTTGAAATAGTCTGTTCTTGTGCTAAATGTCTGGTATTGTAATGGATTAGTGAATCTGGTGTTTTTGACTGGCTGTGGTACAAGGTAAAGGTTTGGGTCTACTGCAATGAGATGGTGAGAGATTTTGTAAAGCATAGTGACTCGATTGATGTTTCTGCGAGTTTCAAGTGACTTCCATTGAAGATGGTCAATCATGGAAGTAACACTACTGGTGTTGTGGTATCTGTTGGTGACATAGCGTGCTGCCCTTCTTTGTACTTTTTCAATGTTGTTTTTAGGCAGTTAAGCTGCCTTATGCGAGCACTCTGGATTTGTGTGCTACCCAATAAATGCTGAAATACGTGCCATTGTTATAATCTAGCTGGCTACTATATTATTTGTAACTTATTGGACAGTTTTTTTATACTTTTCATTCTGAATTACAAAAAATATGACCAGAAAAACCTTAAATGATCGTCGATTTTCCCAAAAGTTTTGAAGTTGCACATAGGAAGTAGAGCACATTAGGAATCCTTATGTAGTTTATTATCCTCTGAGCTTTTGGCTAAGATGTCAAAGAACAAATGTATGAAATATCTAATCGCCGAAAATCTCTAAAGACAAGTAGTTAAGATTTCCCAAATTGCAAAAGTCGTAGGAATATTGTTTGTCGACAATACGTAGTCAACTACGTATATAAGTTCAACTGTTGGCGGCAATTTTGAATTTAAAAGAAGACGAAATTTTCGTATCTTTTCAATTTGGACGCAGGGGTTTAAATTAGCGGTGGTCCAAGGTCTGTGACCTTCCACTTTTGCAGTCGGACTTTCTACTTTGTTACTAGCTACGCACGACATGCCCGACGGACCTTGAAATAATATAAAAAAAATAACTTTGCAAACATTTTTACCAAAGTTTCCTAATAAACGATCTCAAACTTATATTCATCATTACTATTCATGACAGCCATGTTCAATTTGTTCTACCGCTAGCTTTATACATAAAATCGCCGATAAATAATGTGTAAATCCGAGTAAAATCGTATCTCACTATCTGTCAAAAACAACATTGAAACCAAAATGGCTGCCACGAGATTACAATATCGGATCCGATTCCGGAAGCGGATGAGGGTAATCCCGGATTTGGCTACTAAAAAAATCCAGACAGGTTACAAAATACATCTATGCATCTATGCATGTTAATAAATATAAACACTAGAATTAAAAACCAAAAGACTTATATGAAAAAGAAAGAAAAAGCAGAAAATATTTTGTACACCAATTTTAATGTGAAAATCCAATACATTGTGACAGCTGGGAACAGTTTATCTAACAATATATATGTTCCTGGTAACAGTATAATTTTTTTTCATCAGTGATAAATGTTGGTAATGCATGTTAAATGCTTTTCAAGTTGAACATATTACTGCAATTTCAAGGGGTATTTTTTCCTTCTCAATTTTGATAGGTCAGTTAAAATAGCTGGAAGTTTCTTATATAAAAAAAAAAGATGTGGTATGATTGCCAATGAGACAACTATCCACAAGAGACAAAAATGACCAAAACTTGGTAAAGGACAAGATCCCCACCCCTAAACCATATATATATATTCATGTATGGGACAATGTAAAACAATCATATGAAATATAGGTGGAGTTCATGGGGCCACTCTGTTTGAGAATATATAATGGTCGAGATCCACAATCTTAAACAATATATATATTTATGTATGGGACAATATTACAAATCAAATGAATTATAAGGGGGTCCCTATGGTCACTGTACCCCCTCCTGTTTGAGAACTTGGAAACATTCGAGATCATCACCCCTTTACCATATATACTCATGTATAATAAAATTGAGAATGGAAATGGGGAATGTGTCAAAGAGACAACAACCCGACCAAATAAAAAACAACAGCAGAGGGTCACCAACAGGTCTTCAATGTAGCGAGAAATTCCCGCACCCGGAGGCGTCCTATATAAGACTATATAACAAATCAAATGAAATATAGGGGAAGTCCCTGTTGTCACCCTACCCCTCATGTTGAAGAACTTTGAAACAGTTGGGATCCCCAACTCTAAATTAAATGAAATATAGGGGGAGTCCTTGCAGTCACCTGATTAAGAAATTGGAAAGAGTCGAGATCCCAACCTTTAAATTAAACCATATATATTCATGTATGAGCACTAATCAAATGAAATATAGGGAGGGTTCTTAAGGTCACCCTACCCACTCCTGTTTGATAACTTAGAAAGTTTAACATTCATTCATTCATATCTTTATTTCCTTTATCCCCACCCCTCAACCATATATATTCATGTATTGGACAATTTAACAAATCGAATGAAATATAGGGGAAGTCACTGGGGTCCCCCACCCCTCCTGTTGGAAAACTTGATAACGGCCGAGATCCCCACCCATAAACCATATAATTATATTCATATATGGGACAATATAAAAAATCAAATGAAAAATAGGGATAGTCCCTAGGGTCACCCCACACCCTCTTGTGTGTGTTTTTAAAACTTGCAAAAGATTGAGATACCAACGCCTAAACCATATTCATTCCTGTTTGTCATTTCAGAAAAGATTGAATGACATTCAAGGTCAATCTCATATGTGACACATATGCATATCACTTTGCTAGACCCTAACACCTGTCATTTTATTCCAAACTTAGACATGGTTGATTTGGGGTGAAGGTGGGAGTCGTTTACATTTACTATGGACAGGTCAGTCAGACCTCACCATTGATCCCTGTAGTAGTAAACATTTGTCTGATTTGTGTCTCATAACTTTTGTACTGTACAACACAAACTCAGTTTGCTTTCCAGGGAAGCAAGTCCATTCATACTTTTACAAGCTCGTCATCTTGAACTACTAACAGTCAACTAATACGAACAATTACGATCAACTAGAAGAACTGCAATCATTGCAAATTTGTACCACTGCTGACTCATGAAAGACTCATGACCACGAATGGTCATGTGCGTTGCTATTGAAAACCTTAATAAAATATGAATTATTTGCCTTAATAATTAATTCATTAAATGAACATAAATGTACAATTATATATGAATGTTTAATGTTTGTTCTTTTAAATCTTTAAAAAATGTTGAAGCAACATTGCCACAGTTTTCGTAATTATGTTTGCCGTGGTTTTTGGTTAACTGCCTACAGTGCTTACAGCGCTTTGATTTTGTTTTTGGGTGTGAGGTGACCAAACTGAAGAGCAGTATTCTAAATTAGAACGTACCATGGATTTGTATGCCAAACTTTTAGTTTCTTCCTGGTTTATTTTCAAGTTTCTTTTTAGAAAGCCTAAGATCTTATTTGCTTTTGAAGTAATATTATTTATGTGTGTATCCCAAGACATGTTGTGAGAAAGGGTGATACCAAGATATTTTGCAGTGCTGACGGATTCTAAGATGTGGCCTTTTAATACATAATCATGTTTGAATGGTGACTGTGATCGTGTTACAGTGAGGGAGTTGCATTTTTCAGGATGGAATTGCATACCCCAAGTTTTTTCCCAATTGGCTAGGCAGTTTAGATCATTTTGTAGTATGGTACAATCTTGTTGGTTTGTTATGTTTCTGTATAAGATACAATCATCTGCAAACAAGCGTGTTTTTGATGTTACTGCTGCAGGTAGGTCATTAATGAAGATGAGAAAAAGTAGTGGACCCAAAACCGAGCCTTGGGGCACCCCACTTACCACAGGCATTTGACTAGATACCTCTCCGTCAAGGGCAACCTGTTGCGTTCTGTTACTAAGGAAGGCTGATACCCAATTCCAGGTATTTCCCCTTATGCCATAATTATCCATCTTCCTTAATAACTTTTTGTGAGGTACCTTGTCAAATGCCTTGGAGAAGTCTAAAATAATAAGATCAATTTGTACACCATTATGGAGGTTACTAAGTAGTTCATGACTTAAAGTAAATAGCTGTGTTTCACAACTGCGTTTTGATCTGAAGCCATGCTGATTGTCCACAAGGATGTTATGTGTGTCCAGATGTTTTAGTATGTTACTTACAACAATGTGTTCGAGCAGTTTGCAGCAAATGCATGTTAGAGAGACAGGTCTGTAATTACTGGCTAGGTATTTTTCGCCTTTTTTAAAAATAGGGATCACATTTGCCTGTCTCCAGTCTGTTGGTACATCTCCTTTCAAAAAAGATGTGTTAAAGATGAAAGCGAGATGTGGTGCAAATTCTGGTGCAAATTGTTTAAGAATTCGTGCTGGTATTTCGTCTGGACCTGTAGCTTTAGATGGATCAAGATTTTTCAAAAGTTTTTCTATGCCATTTGGTGTTACATGTATATCTGCCATAGATGGATAGTTGTCGGAAAGAGTTGGTATTTGTTCTTTATCATTTTCAGGTGTAAAAACAGAGTGGTATTGTTTATTGAGTATTTCAGCTTTTTGTTTTGTGTCGTCTATCAGCATACCTTCAGATCTTAATGCGTCGCGAAGTGGTTAATAAATCTCTAATGTGACATGTGATAGAAGCCATTTAACCATATCATTTTGACATATCATACAATCAACACCTTTATTAATTAGTCCTTTGATGTCTACAGCTATAAAATGCAGTCAGCTGATTATTGATTTTCTGTCAAAATCTTAACGAGTTCAAGGTGAATTCCGAGTATTGTCTGATCGGTAAAGTCAGAGAAACCCGGAAAAAGTAAATAAACAAGATGGCTGAAAATAAATCAATATATATATTTCTTTCGCCAAATTCTTTCGCCAATGACGAATTTTAATCGCCACAATTATTATTTTTTCGCAAATTGCGAAAATGGCGACCGCCAGCGGAAACCCTGGTTATAAGCCAAAAACTGCATTTTACCCCTATGTTCTATTTTTAACCATGGTGGCCATCTTGGTTGGTTGACCGGGTCACCGGACACATTTTTAAACTAGATACCCAATAATGATTGTGGCCAAGTTTAGATTAATTTGGCCCAGTAGTTTCAGAGAAGATTTTTGTAAAAGATTAAGATTTACGAACTAGAGGCTCTAAAGAGCCTGTGTCGCTCACCTTGGTATATGTGAATATTTAACAAAAGAAGCAGATAGATTCATGAGAAAATTGTGTTTTGGTGATGGTGATGTGTTTGTACATCTTACTTTACTGAACATTATTGCTGCTTACAATTATCTCTATCTATAATGAACTTGGCCCAGTAGTTTCAGTGGAAAATATTAGTAAAAATTTACAAATTTTATGAAAATTGTTAAAAATTTACTATAAAGGACAATAACTCCTTAGGGGGTCAATTGACCAGTTCAGTCATGTTGACTTATTTGTAAATCTTACTTTTCTGAACATTATTGCTGTTTACAGGTTATCTCTAACTATAATAGTATTCAAGATAATAACCAAAAACTGCAAAATTTCCTTAAAAATTACCAATTAAGGGGCAGCAACCCAACAATGGGTTGTCTGAATCATCTGAAAATGTATTCTTTTTTTAGCCGTGGTAGCCATCTTGGTTGGATGGCCAGGTCACCGGACACAACTAGATACCAAGATTTACGAAAAATGGTTAAAAATTTACTATAAAGGTCAATAACTCCTAAAGGGGTCAACTGACCATTTTGGTCATGTTGACTTATTTGTAAATCTTACTTTGCTGAACATTACTGCAGTTTACAGTTTATCTCTATCTATAATAATATTCAAGATAATAAACCAAAACAGTAAAATTTCCATAAAATTACCAATTCAGGGGCAGCAACCCAACAACGGGTTGTCCGATTCATCTGAAAATTTCAGGGCAGATAGATCTTGACCTGATGAACAAAATAACCCCGTCAGATTTGCTCTAAATGCTTTGGTTTTTGAGTTATAAGCCAAAAACCGCATTTTACCCTATGTTCTATTTTTAGCCATGGCGGCCATCTTGGTTGGGTGACCGGGTCACCGGACACATTTTTAAAACTAGATACCCCAATGATGATTGTGGTCAAGTTTGGTAAAATTTGGCCTAGTAGTTTCAGAGGAGAAGATTTTTGTAAAAGTTAAGGACGACAGACGCAGGACGACGACGGACGCCGGACGCCAAGTGATGGGAAAAGCTCACTTGGCCCTTTGAGCCAGGTGAGCTAAAAAAGATGTCATTGTGAATGAAAAAAGAAGCAGGCCATATGTCTTTAAAGAAATTTATCATTCAGATGTTTGTTTTCATTCTGACTGGAAAAAGTGTTACAACTTTCATACATCTTAATGAACCTTGAAGTGAAAAAGAACAATTTTCTATATGCTCTATTTATCTCATTCTGATTGAGAAAAAACTGTGACTTTGAAAATAGTTCATACTGGTCTGAGAAAGTTCTTTTATAGATCTGAAACCACACGAAAAGTTAAGATTATAATTCGATGTGATGACAACAAAAGGCAGACTTGTTTTAGGGAATATTTGAAATTGAAGAGGCGTTTAAGACCACATGCCATCTATTTCAATAGATATAAAAGTGTTATAAGCTTGCTTTTGGCTTAGAAAACATTTATAGAAGGCTTTTATACTGATTTAATTGCTGGCCCTGTAAGAATAGTCTTTGTGGCACTGAAAACTTAACATGTACAGCCTTAAATTATAGAAGGTAGAAGATTGCCTCATTCCTTGTATATAGAGGCCTTATGCCAGAAGTTTCTTCCATTTGTCCTTTGAATTTGACCTGATGATCATGGATTAGAAGCAACTAAAAATTTGTACATTTTTAAAGCTCCCCTAATATCCTAAAGGATATTCTTGTACATGTATTATGATATCATATTTCTTGTTCTACAGCGTCTATCAAACTACAAAAAATCTTTTTAATTAAAACTTAACTTGGCCACTATTATTGGGGTATTTAGTTTAGAAAGTGTGTTTCTGATGGTCCAGTTACCAACCAATATGGCCAACTCGGAAATAATTAGAAAATAGATGTAAAACACAAGAAAATCATTTTAGATGTATTAAAGCTGACAGGAGTAGAAAGGTTCACAACGATTCAATCTACCTACAGTTTCTTTACAATCAAACTGTCGGGAGACTTCTTTTGATAACAGCTCTTGCCCATTTACGCCCGTTATAGTAAAACCTATAACAGAAAAAGAAACTTTCAAAACCCCAAATTATCAGTATATAAGTTAATATGGCCTAAATCATCAGACAAAATAGAATAAGAGTTATGCCCGTGAATGGTGATTTGTACAAATTATTTGCCTGTTTGTTGAGCCTACAACTTCTGCCACAGTAAGCAAGACATAGGCATTATGTTTTCTGATTTGTCCGTTTGTTCCTTTGTCCATTCATTTGTCCGTCTGTCTGTCCAGCTTCTGGTTAAAGTGTTTGGTTGATTTAGTTTTTGATGAAGTTGAAGTTTAATCAACTTGAAACTTAGTACATATGTTCCCTTTGGTATGATCTTTCTAATTTTAATGCCAAATAAGAGTATACCCCAATTTCACAATCCACTGAACATAGAAAATGGTAGTGTGGTTGGGGCATCAGTGTACTATGGACACTTTCTTGTTATATAGGGTTTATGTTATCTTATTCATGTTACAAAGTTTCCATCAGTCACATGTCTAATGTCCTTGGCCTCATTTTCATGGTTCAGTGACTTGAAAAAAAGATTTTTTATAATGTTTAATTTTCTCTTATTATAAGTAATAGGAAAACTATATTTGGTATGATCGTACCTTGCACGGTCCTCATGACTGTCAGACAGTTTTCACTTGACCTTGACCTCATTTTATCGTTCAGTGAACAAGGTTAGGTTTTGGTGGTCAAGTCCATATCTCAGATACTATAAGCATAGGTCTAGTATATTCGGTGTATGGATGGACTGTAAGGTGTACATGTCCAACTGGCAGTTGTCATCTGACCTTGACCTCATTTTCATGGTTTATTGGTTATAGTAAAGTTTTTTTTATTTTGGTCTGTTTTTCTTATACTGTATGCAATAGGTTTACTATATTTGGTGTATGGAATGATTGAAAGGTGTATATGTCTAGCTGGCAGGTGTCATCTGACCTTGACCTCATTTTCATGGTTCAGTGGTCAAAGTTAAGTTTTTGACTTTTGATCTTTTTTTTCTTAAACTATAAGCAATTATAGATCAACTATATTTGTTGTATGGAAGTATTGTTAGCTGTACATGTCTGTCTGTTATGGTTATTTGACCTTGATCTCATTTTCATGGTTCATTGCAATGTTTAATTTCTTGGTTAATGTTAGGTTTGTGTGATAGTTGTAATAAAGCTTTATATTTAGGACTGTCAACATATCATTGATTATTGAGGAAGGCGAGATATTTCTGCGTGTGCACTCTTGTTGATATTCTCTATTTCTCTTATAATTTATACACTATATTTGGTATGAGTGTGCCTTGCAAGGTCCTCGTGCCTGTCAGACAGTTTTCACTTGACCTCGACCTCATTTCCTGGATCAGTGAACAAGGTAAAGTTTTCATGGTCAACTCCATATCTCAGATACTTTATGCAATAGGTCACAAGGCATGGTTTTTAACGTTCCCATTTCGACCGGACATGCCTGCAAATTTAAACAACCCGCATAGACAAAACGGGAATCCCAATTATATACTTAAGCAATGTTTTACTTAAGGAACGGGAGAGATCCAGGGATGACCTTATTTCTGTACCGAAATCCTGCAACCCTTTGGATATTTGTATTGATTGGATTTGACTTTTTTAACGGTGGACAATTGTGACCGAGTTTCCAAAAAAAAAAATACGTAAAAATAAAACGGTTTTGGAATAAGAAGTAAATATAGTATTCGCAGATGTGATGCATTCCAAAGGGTCTTTTGTGCAAGGGTGGGTGTCATCCAAAGAAGAGTATAGGATTTATAATGACGATGACTATGCTGCATCTACGCCGAGGGGTTTACTTAAAATATCCTTCTAGTGAGCTGCAGAAGGGATTAGATACAATACGTATATCATGAGTTTTGTCAAGTTAAGTATGCGGTGTTGTATTTCTCAGAATTCAAGGATTCAGTAGTCTTCTATTTGTCTGCGGGGAGATGTTGCAAAGTGACTAGAAGGCCTGTGGAATATTGTTTTTGCTGATTCAAACTGCTAAGAAAGGATAAGACTAATTTAAATGTTGATAAACAATCTCAATGTCTTGTTGATAATGTACTATCTAGTAATAGGGCCGCACATTAATTTGTTGTTTTCGTTTCATTTTACCAATAGCTAGCAAGCAGCTAAGACTGCACTCAAATCCGTAAACGCTTTTGAAAACATAAACGGCATATAGCTCCTCCAAGTCTAAACGATCTTTTTCCTATAAAATTAAACAGAAGGTATTAGTTCAGATGTATATTTTTTGTTAAGATACAACTATATTCAGAAAAATATGTTTTCCTACGCAGCACAGATATATGCAATAAACTGTCTCACCAATATAACTGTTGTCGGCGCAAAAAAAAAAATACTCTCAGTCCATGATTTTCTTTTTAAAAATTGTAATGCGATGAAATTGCTGTCACTTACTTTGCATGACATTGTTTATTGCTGATGCAAATGTTTAATTTTAAGAAACGTTTGAGAGTCTGTGGTTTCCAAAGTTGTAAAATTTCAGACTTAAGATAAACTTCATTTTATATTATTTCGACAACATATTTTTTTTAAATTTATAATTCAGTTCAAAGGATTTTAATTCATTTATTGATATCAATACTTGTGGAATAAATCCCTAAACGAATTGGAAAAGGGACCGGTTTTGTCTGACCTTAATCCAAGTTTTGCAGTCTGGCGACCACTCATTCTATAGGTATTTGAATTTTGCTTTAATGAGGCGAGACATTTTTACATTTGTATATTACCGTGAACATCATATTAAAGTATTTCTATAACATGTCATTCTTAATACAAGTAACGTAGACACGAACTCATTCACAGCAATTCGGCTGTTGATAAACAATAAAATGGATTTCTAAGTTGGACCATTAAAATATCTACCCTATATTTACTTACTATAAACGTTTAAAATAATTTGAACGAGCCGGAAAAATGAAAAGGATAAGAAATCAAAATATAATTAATAAAATCCAATAAAGTTGAACACCTTAAACTATTCTTACAAATTTAAATCACCTGTTCGGCTTTAACATGTACGTTCAAATACATTTCTTCCTTTACGATATAGGTAAAATAGAACCCGATTACATATACAATTGACCTATTATATCAAATCTTGTATTTGAAGGTTTGGATAGATTATTTCAATGTGCAAATATACAAGGGCTCCGATCTACCGTGGTTTTGGACGATTGCACATTGAATAAAGACAGAATAATTTGATTCAAGTATATCTGGAATGCATCAGCCATTGAAATGTAATATCACAAATACTATGGACAGTTATAATGTATCCATGTTGATTTTGAAAAGTTATTTTTAACAGGTAGGTGTTTAAAATCTTTTAAATTTCAATACATAGCATGTGAAGTGTTTTAAAATTCACACATTAATAAAACCAGTTATGTTTACACTATTACTATTTTTTCTAAAATAATTCGGTGCAGTCTGAAGCATATCAGACCTCTTCTGCTTAAGCTATAAAATTATGACACTACTATAGATCATTTTAAGATTTGTTCTGTCATGTTTAATGTGTTGTTGTTTTACCGATTTCAAAGTTGTTAACAGCGTCCCACGGACAATTTTTCCAATGTATCTTTCCATTACCTGCATTCTTGTATAATATAGATGTCCTTATTGTTGCTTGTTAAACTGGACGAAAAAGAATGCATATATAGTGAGTTGTTATGATCCATTACACATACAACAGACATATTCATATCAAAGCAGTTATTGTTGCTATATAACTCAACCCTGCATGAATTATCCCTTGTTCAATGACTGCAAATTTAGTCATATTTGCATACAAAATACTGATGACAGATTCAGTATATATATGGGAATTACGGTTAGCTTGTAGTACAACTCATGTGCTGATACAGAAACGGTGTTTTACTAGACGAAAACATTGCTGAAAACTGAGAAGATCTGAATCGTCAGTTATCTGTTACTTAAGTTGTACGCAAACTTATGCAAGTTATTGATATCAAAGGTAAAATTGTAAATGCTCTAATGTTCCGACGCTGGAAAGTTCCGGGCGGAAAGAACTAATTAACTAGCCGAAAAGTTCCAAAGGAACTTATTAACTGGTTACTTTGTTCATCCTCTGGTTTAAAAGTTCCAACGGAACAAAGTGACTAGTTGAAAAGTTCCAACGAAACATATCAACTAGTTAGAAAGTTCCTTTTTGTCAAATTAGTCAAAACCGGAACTAACTAACTAGCCCAAAAGTTCCAACGGACTTATCAACCAATCACAAAGTTCCATTTGGAGAATTGATGCAAAGTAAAAGCGCAACATATTATATTTGAACCTTTCAAAGGGGAACCAAGATACTGATTACAAAAGTCAAAAGGAACTTATCAACTAGTCACAAAGTTCCTCTTTGGCAAATTAGTCAAAACCGGAACTAACAAACTAGCCCAAAAGTTCGATCCTCCTCATGTGGGCACTTTTAAAAATATCAATTTCAGATTAATGTATAACAATAAAAGAACTTATTCCGTTATGAAGGCAACCTTCTAACCGAATTAACTAGTTGTTCTGGTTCTCCAGAACTATTGAACTAGCTACATTGTTCCGGAACTTTTTGACTGCACTCGGATAAAAACAACTAGTTGAAAAGTTTCGCCGGAACAAAGTAACCGACGGAACATAGTGGCTGTTACATAATCAGAATGCCTTTCTCTTCTTTGAAGTGAATATGGGTACTTGTATATCCTTTTCAAACTGTCTCTCTAAATAGAACAATAGAAACCAGATTAAATTATAAACTATCCATGTTTCCCTTCGGCAGGACCAAGGAACGCAACTTAATCGCGATAAAAAGTCAATTTGAAAATAATATATAGCAATAACAATCCCAGTACCATCATCTAAGAGAATAATTTTGTACATTATAGGTTAAAAAAATATGAGGAGTAAACTTCTGCAACGATTCAAATTTATTCTTTGTTTTGTTGATTATCTTAGTTGGATTGATTGATTGTAGTTATCTTAAAGTGAAAAGAAGTTAAATGAGATATCGGATTAATTGTTGTTAAAACAGATCATTGTCGAACAAAGTTGATCAGTTGCAGGGGTTCATGATTTAGCGAGCATTCTCCCTGTTCAAGGCATCGGATTTAACCTCCACACCCGAACGTCTTTTTATCACCCAAATGAAGCCCAATGAACATCCCTCTTAATTGCATTGAAACTATTGTCGGCCATGCAGTGGTAGTCTGTATGTCGATATACTCTGTTCAACCCTTTGGATGGTTAACTATGCTGTAAGAAACAAATAATTTGCCTACTTATGAATTATAGAAATATTTCCAATGCAATTTTAACAATTCATAGACAAGAACAGATTAACATCTACAACTTAGGCACAATGTTAAAAACCCGACAGTTAAATCACATTGTTTAAATGCATATTATTGAGACGACTTATCTTTGATACACAATCGCCTAATTACAACAACAAATAATTGTATCAAATACTTATGAGTCCTTTTGTCAATCAAATAAGACCCATTGTCAGTCATTTCAATAGTGACCACAAAGATGTCAGTTAAAAACTTCAACTTAATTGTAATTACACTGAAGAAGTAACACGGGTACTAACAAGGCTGGTCGAATTAATGACATAGGGTGAACGTAGTTGCACTACAAAAAGAATGTAAAATCTAACTGTTGTTAAGTCTTTAAGAAGATTAATCTTATGAAAATCGTTAGCTTTAAGACTAATAGAATTTTTAACATTCAATATTTGATTAAGAAAATTCGGAGATAACCCGATTAATCCAACAACAAGTATCAAATGCATTCTGGGATTAAATGCCGACCTACGCGCTTGAGTTGTTGACAAGATTTAATTAAATACGCAAATTACTATAATCCACTTTTTTCATTTAAAAGTTGAAGGAACTTTCAACATTTTTAAGAACTATTTTTTTAGAGTTGTGTAATTGCGTTAATAATCCTAAGTAATCCCCAAACGTTGATGGTAATCTGTATCTTAAGAAGAAGAATCAAAACTTTTTAGCTCACCTGGCCGAAAGGCCAAGTGAGCTTTTCTCATCACTTGGCGTCCGGCGTCCGTCGTCGTCCGTCGTCGTCGTCGTCCGTCGTCGTCGTCGTCGTCCTGCGTTAACTTTTACAAAAATCTTCTCCTCTGAAACTACTGGGCCAAATTTAACCAAACTTGGCCACAATCATCATTGGGGTATCTAGTTTAAAAAATGTGTCCGGTGCCCCACCAAACCAACCAAGATGGCCGCCATGGCTAAAAATAGAACATAGGGGTAAAATGCAGTTTTTGGCTTATAACTCAAAAACCAAAGCATTTAGAGCAAATCTGACAGGAGTAATATTGTTTATCAGGTCAAGATCTATCTGCCCTGAAATTTTCAGATGAATCGGATAATCGGTTGTTAGGTTGATGTCCCTGAATTGGTAATTTTGAGGAAATTTTGCTGTTTTTAGCTCACCTGGCCCGAAGGGCCAAGTGAGCTTTTCCCATCACTTTTCGTCCGGCGTCCGTCGTCCGTCGTCTGTCGTCCGTCGTCGTCCGTCGTCGTCCGTCGTCGTTAACTTTTACAAAAATCTTCTCCTCTGAAACTACTGGGCAAAATTTAACCAAACTTGACCAAAATCATCATTGGGGTATCTAGTTTAAAAAATGTGTGGCGTGACCCGCCCAACCAACCAAGATGGCCGCCACGGCTAAAAATAGAACATAGGGGTAAAATGTAGATTTTGGCTCATATCTCTGAAACCAAAGCATTTAGAGCAAATCTGACATGGGGTAAAATTGTTTATCAGGTCAAGATCTATCTGCCCTGAAATTTTCAGATGAATCGGACAACCCGTTGTTGGGTTGCTGCCCCAAAATTGGTCATTTTAAGGAAATTTCACCGTTTTTGGTTATTATCTTGAATATAATTATAGATAGAGATAAACTGTAAATAGCAATAATGTTCAGAAAAGTAAGATCTACAAATAAGTCAACATGACCAAAATGGTCAGTTGACCACTTTTGGAGTTATTGCCCTTTTTAGTCAATTTTTAACCATTTTTCTTGAATCTTAGTAATCTTTTAGAAAAATCTTCTCCTCTGAAACTACTGGGCCAAATTTAACCAAACTTGGCCATAATCATCATTGGGGTATCTAGTTTAAAAAATGTGTCCAGTGCCCCGCCCAACCAACCAAGATGGCCGCCATGGCTAAAAATAGAACATAGGGGTCAAATGCAGTTTTTGGCTTATAACTCAAAAACCAAAGCATTTAGAGCAAATCTGACAGGAGTAATATTGTTTATCAGGTCAAGATCTATCTGCCCTGAAATTTTCAGATGAATCGGATAATCGGTTGTTAGGTTGATGTCCCTGAATTGGTAATTTTGAGGAAATTTTGCTGTTTTTAGCTCACCTGGCCCGAAGGGCCAAGTGAGCTTTTCCCATCACTTTTCGTCCGGCGTCCGTCGTCCGTCGTCTGTCGTCCGTCGTCGTCCGTCGTCGTCCGTCGTCGTTAACTTTTACAAAAATCTTCTCCTCTGAAACTACTGGGCAAAATTTAACCAAACTTGACCAAAATCATCATTGGGGTATCTAGTTTAAAAAATGTGTGGCGTGACCCGCCCAACCAACCAAGATGGCCGCCACGGCTAAAAATAGAACATAGGGGTAAAATGTAGATTTTGGCTCATATCTCTGAAACCAAAGCATTTAGAGCAAATCTGACATGGGGTAAAATTGTTTATCAGGTCAAGATCTATCTGCCCTGAAATTTTCAGATGAATCGGACAACCCGTTGTTGGGTTGCTGCCCCAAAATTGGTCATTTTAAGGAAATTTCACCGTTTTTGGTTATTATCTTGAATATAATTATAGATAGAGATAAACTGTAAATAGCAATAATGTTCAGAAAAGTAAGATCTACAAATAAGTCAACATGACCAAAATGGTCAGTTGACCACTTTTGGAGTTATTGCCCTTTTTAGTCAATTTTTAACCATTTTTCTTGAATCTTAGTAATCTTTTAGAAAAATCTTCTCCTCTGAAACTACTGGGCCAAATTTAACCAAACTTGGCCATAATCATCATTGGGGTATCTAGTTTAAAAATGTGTCCAGTGCCCCGCCCAACCAACCAAGATGGCCGCCATGTCTAAAAATAGAACATAGGGGTCAAATGCAGTTTTTGGCTTATAACTCAAAAACCAAAGCATTTAGAGCAAATCTAACAGCGGCAAACTTGTTTATCAGGTCAAAATCTATCTGCCCTGAATTTTCAGATGAATCAGACATTCTGTTGTTGGGTTGCTGCCCCTGAAATGGTAATTTTAAGGAAATTTTGCTGTTTTTGGTTATTATCTTGAATATTATTATAGATAGAGATAAACTGTAAACAGCAATAATGTTCAGCAAAGTAAGATCTACAAATAAGTCAACATGACCAAAATGGTCAGTTGACCACTTTAGGAGTTATTGTCCTTTATAGTCAATTTTTAACCATTTTTCGTAAATCTTAGTAATCTTTTAGAAAAATCTTCTCCTCTGAATCAACTGGGCCAAATTTAACCAAACTTAGCCATAATCATCATTGGGGTATCTAGTTAAAAAAATGTGTCCGGTAACTCGGCCAACAAACCAAGATGGCTGCCATGGCTAAAAATAGAACATGGGGGTAAAATGCAGTTTTTGGCTTATAACTCAAAAACCAAAGCATTAAGAGCAAATCTGACAGGAAGTAAAATTGTTGATCAGGTCAAGATCTGTCTGCCCTGGAATTTTCAGATGAATCGGATAATTGGTTGTTAGGTTGCTGTCCCTGAATTGGTAATTTTGAGGAAATTTTGCTGTTTTTTTTGTTATTATCTTGAATATTATTATAGAGATAAACTGTAAACAACAATAATGTACAGCAAAGTAAGAACTAAAAATAAGTCAGTATGACCAAAATAGTCAATTGACCCCCTAAGGAGTTATTGCCCTTCATAGTCAATTTTTAACAAATGTTTAGTAAAGTAAGATCTACAAACACATCACCATCACCAAAACACAATTTTGTCATGAATCCATCTGTGTCCATTGTTTAATATTCACATAGACCAAGGTGAGCGACACAGGCTCTTTAGAGCCTCTAGTTTTGTTATTATCTTGAATATTATTATAGATAGAGATTAACTGTAAACAGCAATAATGTACAGCAAAGTAAGAACTAAAAATAAGTCAGTATGACCAAAGTAGTCAATTGACCCCCTAAGGAGTTATTGCCCTTCATAGTCAATTTTTAACAATTTTCTTAAAATTTGAAGATTTTCAATAACATTTTCCACAGAAAGTACTGTTATAGATAGAGATAATTGTAAGCAGCAAGAATGTTTAGTAAAGTAAGATCTACAAACACATCACCATCACCAAAAACACAATTTTGTCATGAATCCATCTGTGTCCATTGTTTAATATTCACATAGACCAAGGTGAGCAACACAGGCTCTTTAGAGCCTCTAGTTCAGAAAAATTAAAAATGTAAGAATTAAGTCACCTATACTTCTCCCATCTGCATGTGCATCCTCTGGGGGCTTCAACTTGACTTGAAGGGTGTATAACTATGCAGCTAACTTTAGTCGGAATAAGGACGTTGAATCGGATGTTTCTAATATAGCGTATGAAGCTCTCAGCATTTCAATTTGAAAAAAAACTTGCAATAACTTTTGGAAGAGTGCTTTGATGACCCACTGCAATGGTATGCGAAATTTCTTCAAACATTCCATCATTATCTTTTCCCAGTGGCATTCCAAGACTTGTCCGATGTTTGGGCTACTGTTTCAATTGCATAAAACATTTGCCTTGGAATAACGAAACAATCCAGTAATCAATCATTGAAAAATTGTATTGGCACATTCACGTTGCCGAGAATGATTGATTACGGTCCAGTGGTAAACAATCATGTTCAGGATGACAGCAAATTAACAATTGATAAAATGGATGGATATGATTTTATCAGTATAAAGGGAGGACAATGTGGACTGCCACTGGTAAAATCATGTGTATAGGATAGGGATAGACATTTTGCATAGCAACAGGCCACCTACAGACTTCGCAGGAAGTTTGTGCGTGGATCCCTCAACGTACAGAGAGCGTACGTCTCATTTATTTACAAGGCATTGGACGTAACGTTTCATTACAACCGGACATGACTGCATGATTATACATCCCACACAGCCCAAAAAGAGACCCCAATTTAGTTATAGGGTGTTACTGCATGAACGAGAGAAGTCCATGGATTACAATATATCTCTATACCCCAGTCAATCTTTGGTGTTTGTTTTGAAATTCTGTTTACACTTAGTAATACATGATATGCTTTAGTGATTGGACTCCTTATACTACTGATGACGATAAGATGTTAGACACGAATTAAATAACCAAGAACGAATGGACGAAACCTTCCAAAGTGTCTGAAATCGCCATAAGTTTCTGAGAGGGTTTGTGCTGTTCAATATTCAGTTTTCTATGCAGTCTCTCGTCGTTGTGCGTATTTAGACATTGTATTGTCTGATTTTTCTTCGAATTGTGTTTATTTTTATAGTCCTTTTAATGTGTCCGTCTCTTTTTCAAACATAGAAAATTCTCAATTGACAAATTTTTATGTATAGTAGCTTAGCTATAAAGTATTTAAAATTGTTGGATGGTGTTCAATTTACCCACATTTTGATTAAATATAAACAGTATATTCAAACCAATAAAACTTATTTGGTTGTTGCATTTTACTGTTTATTTGCATTTAAATGTAGGTATTTACCATTTACAGAATTTTGGATGCCAAATACTTGATAAATGGTCTAAAGACCCAGCAACGGATAAAGTCTATTGAACTTATTGTAATGGATCGGAATTCTAGAGGGTCTTTGTATCTTCTTGTATTGACTAAAATCAATAAGCAATCCAAACGATTTTGAGATATCAAAGTACATATATTTGCAAGTCACATAACTTGTAAAATAATTTGGCTAAGATTTTACTCGTCAAATTTCTAGGGCTATTCATTTTGACTTTTATTTATAAGTATTTAGATTAAGACAGAAGAACTAAACGTATATAAAATAACATATTAAGTATATAGTATTGTCGTAATGCATTGATTTCAAATCTCTCTCTCTCTCTCTCTCTCTCTCTCTCTCTCTCTCTCTCTCTCCTTTGAACTGAAATTTTATGTCAATTAAGCTCACTATACGGTATTAGAATTGTTTATCGTTGAAGACCGAATGGTGGCATATAGTTACTAACTTCCACGTCATATGGTCTCTGGTGAAATATTGTTTCATTGGTCTCTGGTGAAATATTGTTTCATTGGCCATCACACCACATCTTATTTAATATCAATCAACTCATTATACTTATAACCTTGCAGGCTTATTGAATACGGAGAAACAAATAGGCTCAAATGTTAATAATGCAACTGGCCACGACAAAACAAACCCACATACATATATTATCATGAGATTTTTGCAACATGTATTATAGATCATAATTTTTCTCCCTAAACTGATTGCACCATGTTTTTTTTTGCAGACATCTATCATGAATATAAATCAGAACGCCTTCCTATTGTGCCCGATTTGTGAAAAGGAGTATGATGATAGACGCGGTGCTCCACGTGTTCTGCCATGCCTACACACATGCTGCTCGACGTGCTTACAAGATCTGTTAAACGACAACGAACTATGTTGTCAAGAATGTCAAACTCGTTTTGACAAAACATTTGATGGAGTAGAAGCCTTTCCTTTAGACACTGCCATTAGAAACTATTTAGATTTTATTAGAGTTCAACTTCGACCTACAGAGGTTCCTTGTACTGACTGTCCAGATGAAGCAAATGCGCATGCATTTTGTCGAGACTGTTTCCTATTTATATGCCACGAATGTACACGTGCTCATAAAAGAACGCACGTAACAAAGAAACACATTTTAGTATCTATAGAAGATATGCGAGAATGTGACCTTCGTGATTTTCATCGAAAAGACACGTGCCAAACAAAAGGACACGAAGAACAGATATTTACATTCTACTGTGACAAACGAGGCTGCGATGTACCAATTTGTACCCTCTGTGCAGTCTCAGACCATAATCAACAGCATGGTCATATCATTCGTAACCTGAGCGAGGTTTATGAAGATAGCAAATCAACCGTTCATAATGTTATCCGAGAAATAAACAACAGGGGAAATCCAATGTCTGAAGCTGTATCACAATTCGAATCTGTAGTGGATGATTTGACCGAAAAGGAATCTGAAATAAACCATGAAATTGATTCCATATTTGATCGATTTCAAAAACTATTAGAAGAGAGAAGAGAAAGGCTTCATAGAGAAGTAGAACACCATTGCCAATCTAGAAAACGTGAACTTACGGAAAAAGTCTCGGAATTGAAAAGTTACTCAACAAATGTTAAAACTGCCGTAGAATTTGCTACCAGAGTCATGTCATATACTACTGCGTCAGAATTCCTCGTGTTACGTGATGTGTTGCTTAAGAGAATTTTAGAGCTAAAAAACCACAAGGTCTCCATTCCAGCAAAAGACGATGTGGCACTGAGATTTTATCGTGGTGCCTCCGACGAATCATTTGCAGATTTGGTCAATGCTATCGGTAAGATCGTAACAAAGGACTCGTCCAATTCTCCAGAAACTGTTAACTCAAGTTTCCAAAGTGAAAGCTACAGAAACTCTAAACGAAGTAGTTTAAGTGACTTTCAGATCGAATTGCAGAAAGATTTCAACACTTTGAACAGTTTGAATAATTCGCCTTCTTTAACTGAACAACAGGGATCAAAATCTGATTATCGATTGCAAAAAACAAGTTACCAGTCAACCAAACAAAGCATGTCTAATGGCCCTCAGTTGATAAAACCTAATTCGCGAAGTGACGATTACGATACCATTAAACCAAGCATCCAAACCCAGTATTACACACCAAAACAAAGCAAACAATCGGAATACCGATATCCAGCGGAAAACGAGAGCGGCGTCGTACAAGTCGAGTTTAACGGCCAGTCTTTAGAATCAAGAGATATACAAACTCCTGACTCGGAATTTGAGACAGCTCGAAGTGAATTAAGAGATGTTGCTAAAAGCATGAACGAATCCAAGTTCAAACCAATCGTGAATGGAACAACAGAATCAGCTTCTCCAAGCCAGGACAAACCCAGCTTTTTCAGTCGGCATTTATCAAGTCGTAAGTTATCTAGTGTAAAACTTTTCTGGGCACATTTTCGAATCGGTTTCAAATTTTCACATTTATATATCAAAATACTTACGGCACAGCTTTGTTTTAATCAGTATACTAACTCCATGGTATAGGCGCATGTTGCTTAACTTTTTGATTTCGATAGATAGTCATTTATACATATGACCTTTCAATATCATAACTCTATTATTTTATATTAAAAAGTAAATTATATACCTGATGATGTACAGTCCAGTTAACTTAGTAAAAATGTAAATAAACAACTGAATGTTGCAATTAAAGTGAAGGGAAATTGAAACGATATATACTTAACGAGTAGACATATACTCTTTATTACATTTGTCATCTGGTATATAAATTGGCTTTTAATCGTTTAAAGGATTTGTATAGTAAAGAGCTTACTATACAAATCATTAGTTTTAATGATTTCATGTAGAAAATATTATATGAATCTAACTGCAATCTGATGATATCATAAAATAAGTTTCGCAAGAGTCACAACCATCTTTTTATGTAGACACTAATGATTTCTGTTCATCACACTAAGTGTTTTCATTTTATGTTCTAATAAGCATGCATTTGCTAACTTACTTTCATGCATTTTGTATTAGCTCCGGAAAACTTGCATGTCATTTCATCTGAAACTACCGAAAGAGACACATTAGCAGACGATACACAGAGCGAGTCAATCGTTCACCAGGCGGGACTTACCGACTGTCTTCGTAAGTATCTCTCGGGCTTTTATATCAGCTAATGGAACGTTTAATGTAAAAATTACATTGATCCGGCTTTGGAATCATTTTCAAGCGACAGATGACCAAACAGTAGGTCTGTTTAGGTCACAGTAATATGGTGGCCGGTTAAGGCATTCTCGCCTTTCGCCTTTCATATATTAGTAGGGCTAAAACGCGAAGTCGAAAATGCGAAAACACGAAATGGTTTTCACTTTTTCGATTTCGCGACTTCGCGTGTTCGACTTCGCACTTTGCCCCATAGAATATGAAAGCGAAAAAACAAAATGACCCTAAACGGCAACCATTCAATGAGCAGTTACATCTTTAGGCTGAATTAGTAGGCTACAAAATCAAATTGCTATTTGTTCAATTCAACAGTTGTAGTCATGCAATCACATTTTAAACACCAATTTATCCTTCTTTGTATTATGTGTTGCATCAAATTTACAATATTTTCTGGTGATGAATTCAAAACCTATAAGTTATAATTAAAAACCTGATCAATTAATTTCTTGTTTTATCCAGAAAGTCTGGAAAATAAAGGCGAATTACCGAGACTAATCTTTCCTGGTATGTCTGTTGTTATCTGTAGTTTGCTTTCAAACACTTTAGACAAAACGCAACAGAATATTTTTTTAATACTATATATATAATTTCAATACAGTGTCACACTCAAAACAGTGGTTTACATTAACAAAATTAATAACAATTCAAAAATGAAAGCGACATACAGTTTTCAAAGTGTTTGAACTCAAATTTCACCTTCTGTCTTTTGTTAATTGATTTTCATAATGCTAGCATTTATTTTCATTAAATTCTGACTTCATATTTAGTAATATCAAAGTAGTTTAGTAGCGTTTGTTAGATAACAGTTTCTTCTAAGTATAATTGATTTAATAGATGATGTACTTTTGTGGTGAAGTGAAAATAGAAAGCTTATGATAATTATAGTGATAGCAATATTAATACTTATGATAACCTTTGCATTAAGTAAATCTATTTGTTTTAGACGTAGATATTGTACATCTTGTTGGATATGCATCTTGTACGAAGTTTTAAAAAAAACCTGACAATACTACATGTAATGTAGTATTATAAAAAAGACTTTACATATATTTGAATGCACTTATGCTGTAGTATATGTTTTTTTTATTCCTTCCCTTAAAAAAAAAAGAACACATTGATAACGTATTTAAATACGACTATTATAAATATATACTTTAGTGAAGACGAAAGTTGAAAATGAAAGAAGGCAATCTGCAAGAGAAAGGCGCCCTAACTCTTGTCCCCCTACACGTAGTACCAACATTCTTAATATGCTTAAAACATGGAAGCTTTGTTTAAAACTCAAAAAGGGTAAGAACAATGATGACCCGAGTGAATTCCCAATGTTATTTACTTAACTCTCTGTTTGAACTTATTGCATGATTGGTTATTTGTGTTTAGAGAGAGTTTATGATGAAGTTAAGGGTGCGAATTTTGTGAAAAGAAAACGATAGAAAGACTTAAATTTTCATTGCATAACATTCTGGTTGTATATCAAGCTCATTTGATTTGCCTTGAAACTCGTTGACACATTTGAGGCTTCATCATGTCTTTCACTTTGTGTACTGTCTTGTCCAGTAGTTTACATTTATGGTTTCTTCTATTACACGATGTCCTTTCCAATATAACATTCCACCATTAATAATTATAGTAATACATATTCTTCTGTACAATTGTTGTCATATTTGATTTATTGTACTTGATGAACTTGAAATTTTGTTTACAGGAAATGATGCAGAGTCATATAACTGAGGTTTTGTGATTATGTTTTAACTGTATATATAGTATTTAAGAAATTTTAAGTATTTTGATATACATATGATATTTTCAAAATATCATACATTCTGTAAAGATATGCTTTTCGATTTTTTAAAAACTGTAACGATATGCTATTCAATTTTTTTTTAAAAATTAACGATATGATATTCGATTTTTTAAAAACCGTAATTTTTAAAAACCGTAACGATATGGTATTCGATTTTTTTTAAACCGTAACGATATGGTATTCAATTTTGTTAAAAACGGTAACGATATGCTATTCGATTTTTTAAAAACTGTAACGATATGCTATTCGATTTTTTTATTTAAATTAACGATATGATATTCGATTTTTTAAAACTGTAACGGTATGCTATTCGATTTAAAAAAAAATAAGCTGCAACTTATTAAATAAACTTATATCACTTTCGTCAAACTTTGTTTTATATTTTTTTCGGTAAACAGAACGAAGTCTTAGTGCCAGATCAAAAGAGGAAAGTCCACCTGTCGAAGAGACGAGTTCTGTACAAATCACAGAAAAAGCTTTTATATCCCCACGTGCACACAGACCACCATCTCGTAAGTCAATTCATCGGTGTATATTTCATATTTACCACAGTATCATAAAGTTTTTCCTAATGGTCACGTTCACCATAGTTTTAATACAGTAGGGATTCATAATAGTTTGAAACACTAATTATCAACCGCATATCGTTTTTGTCAGTTTTCTATGTTGTAGTTATTTAATATAGCTTATTTGAATATGTTCATGTTGTAAGAATGATTCATTTGGTTCTAATAAGTGCAAATCA
>CM034350.1:46915533-47101894 GCA_019925275.1 Mytilus edulis
AAAGTACCAAATATATATTATAATGAATAAAACTTTATGTAACACTGATCAGGAGTAAAGGTCAAAGTAGAAAAAATCTACACTTTTCATATGAACTTTTGGTTCCAAATATATGAGAGATTGAATAAAAATTCATGACGTCGCGAAAATTAAAAAACTTCAATATTCCACAAGTCTGGTTTTTATATCTGGTTCTATGTAAACTGTAATATGCAAATAAAAACATGCTTTAATTATGTATACATGCGAAATATTTCAGAATTATTTTACTCCATTCGCAAAAATTATAAAAACACTAATATTTTGTATTGTCCTTAAGGTGCAATCAACAGTTTTTTAGTGATCATTCGTAACAGGGCATGTAATAGTGCCCATTGCAATCAATTTAAGTTATATATATCTAACATCAATGGAAGATATCTATGAACTTTCTGAATAATAAAAAAAAATCCAACATCTCTGTAAAAATGCAAATTGTACTCAGTTATCAGCTAAATAGCATTTTCCCTAAAAAACTTAAAAACAGACCACCTTGGACACAGGATCTACCCTGTGCATTATATTAGATTTCATAATATGCATTTCCGAAGACTTATCGGCGATTTAAAAAATGATTTCAGCCTAGTTCGCTGCTCCGAAAGGACTATCTTACCTGACAAATCAAATGCTTTTGCAACAGGTGAAATCAGCTGTTTATGGAGTGCCTCCCATATGTTGAGTCACAAAAACATTTTTTTTTTTTTAAATCTTGACAAAATGCATTTTAATTGTTCAATATTGTTTTCACATTGACATAAAAAAACAATCAATTTTTCATTTATGATATAAAACAGAATTTCCATCAGTATGTAAATACTGGGAAATACCATAGTTTTAGTACGAAACTGTTATAGACCTTAACAAAACCTTGTATGCTATAAAAAACTTTATTCGAATTAACTATCCGATTAAATGATGTCTATTTAAGATTAAAATGAACTACTTTTTGTTATGTCGCACGGTAATCATATTGCCAGTGGCAACAGTTAATGGCAATCCCAAACATTTACCTGATCCAATTTCAGTATTACAAAGAAATAAATCATAAAATAGTTTCTTTTAAATAAATAGAATAAAAACTATGAAATAGGCATGAATAAAGTTACTTTAAATAGATTTTGTTCCTGTACTATATGAACTAAGTTATAGCTGAGTTGAGAAAATATTGAAATAGTGTTTTTCTTAGGAATGGCATGTGTACCTTTTGACTATAAAAATATTATGATAACTTATGTACATGTCAGTAAGGTCAAAGTAAAAATACATTATATGCAATTGTTCCAATTAGGAGATTGAATAGTACCAAATATATATTATAATGAATAAAACTTTATGTAACACTGATCAGGAGTAAAGGTCAAAGTAGAAAAAATCTACACTTTTCATATGCAACTTTTGGTTCCAAATATATGAGAGATTGAATAAAATATCATGACGTCGCGAAAAATTAAAAAACTTCAATATTCGCACAGAGTCTGGTTTTCTTATATCTGGTTGCTATGTACAAATCTGTAATATTTGCATTAAATATACCAAACTGATGCTTTTAAATTAATGTATACATGCCGTACAATATTTTTCAGAATTATTTTACTCCATTCGCAAACACATTTCTATGCTAAAACATCACTAATATTTTGTATTTGTCCCTTAAGGGTGCAATCAACAGTTTTTTACGTGACGTCATTCTGTAACAGGGCATGTAATAGTGGACCCATCATGCAGAAGTCAGATATTCATAGTTATATAGATATCTATACATCAATGGAAAGATAATTCTATGAACTTTCTGAATAAATAAAAAAAAATCCAACATCTCTTGTTTAAACATGCAAATTGGTACAAGTTATCAGCTGGAAATTAGGCATTTTCCCCCTAAAAAACCTTAAAAACAGACCACCTTTGGACACACGGATCAGTAACCTGTGCATATATTTGAGATTTCTTATAATATGCATTTCGAAGAGCTTATCCGGCTGATTTAAGAAAATGTAGTTTCAGCCTACGTTCGCCTGCTCCGAAAGGAGCTATCTTACCTGACAAATCAAAGTGCTTTTTGCAACAGGTGAAAATCAGCTGTTTATGGAGTTGCCTCCCATATAGTAGGAAGTCACAAAAACATTTTTTTTTTTTTAAATCTTGACAAAAGTGGCATTTTAATTGAACTTCAATATATGTTTTTCACATTGAACATAAAAAAACAATCAACTTTTTCATTTAGTGGTATATAAATAGCAGGGAATTCCATCAGTATGTAAATCTCACTGGGGAAATACCCCTAGTTTTTAGTACGAAACTGTTTATAGCACCCTTAAGCAAAACCTTGTATGCGATATATAAAAAATTCTCAGCTTTACTGAATCTGTACACTATACCGATTAAAATGATGTCTTACTTTAAGGATTGTGACCACAAATAGTGAAACTACAGCTCTTTTTTTATGTCGCGCGGTAGTGGCATATTGGCCAGTGGCAAACAGTTTAACTGGCAAATCCCAAACATTTCCTGTATCACATTTTCATCAGTTTTACAAAGAAAATAAATCATAAAATAGGGTTTCTTTTAAATAAATAGAATAAAAACTATGAAATAGGCATGAATAAAGTTACTTTAAATAGATTTTGTTCCTAGTACTATATGAACTAAGTTATAGCTGAGTTGAGAAAATATTGAAATAGTGTTTTTCTTAGGAATGGCATGTGTACCTTTTTGACTATAAAAAGTACCAAATATATATTATAATGAATAAAACTTTATGTAACACTGATCAGGAGTAAAGGTCAAAGTAGAAAAAATCTACACTTTTCATATGCAACTTTTGGTTCCAAATATATGAGAGATTGAATAAAAATATCATGACGTCGCGAAAAATTAAAAAACTTCAATATTCGCACAGAGTCTGGTTTTCTTATATCTGGTTGCTATGTACAAATCTGTAATATTTGCATTAAATATACCAAACTGATGCTTTTAAATTAATGTATACATGCCGTACAATATTTTTCAGAATTATTTTACTCCATTCGCAAACACATTTCTATGCTAAAACATCACTAATATTTTGTATTTGTCCCTTAAAGGGAAATCACACTATTTAAACTACTAATAATAATTCATTGAAATTTTGCATTTAGACAGATCATACTTATTTTAATAATTTAGGCGAAAAAAAAAATTGGGGTCACCGATGTTGTTTTCGAGATATGACGTCATCAAAAAGTAAAGAATTGCGTTATACCGTAATATAGAAATAGCGCTCAAAAATGCCAAAAAAAGGCAAAATTATTGAAAAACGATGTTTAACTGGTTTAACTAAAACAGTCAATTGTAACTTTTATCTTATACACATTTATTTTTCTCAGTTTCCTTATTTTTTAAGGCCTTTTTACATTTCCCGCCATTTTTAATTGCCGTTTATTATAGATTTTTCTTGAAATAAAAAAAATCTACTAATGTTTTTTCCTTCAAACTTCTGCATTAGTTGCAGCTTCAGGGGAGATTTTAAAAGCATTAATAAAAAAGGGGGGTCACCGATGTTTTAAATCCGCTACAGTGGAAATAATCTTATCAATTTTTGGCGGGAATTATAACTTTTTCTCTTAACGTTATAGAACGACGTTGCTAGCATACCAGCATTTCTTGCAATGCTTGGAACTATTGGGTTAAAATTATATAATTTTTTTTTAAAATAGTAATTTTTTTTTTAAGGTATTTTGATTATTCATTATTAAACATACAGTAACAGTTTATTAAAAAGTAATTGTCAAAGTTGGAGTCATCTAAATTTTTTAATTGCATTTGTTGTATAGGAAAAACTAATGTCGCCTCATGCCGTATTAAATAATTAATTTACGGCTTGCAGATTTAGAATCTTCCACTTCGGAAGATTGAGGGTAACTGGGCTGAAAAGTAACACGTTCCATTTAGACTACAAACAGAATAAATTCACTAACTTGTCCATTGCACCGGGAAGATAAAACCCGAAATGCCGTGTTTAAAAAGCCACAAACTCGGCATTTAAAAAAAAAAGAAGCCCTCAATGAAACCGTTTTCGGAAGAAAATTAAAATTGGCTAACATTTCTGTTATTACACAACGCTCCATAATCGACACAAATTAAGTTCGAGTTCCAGTTTTATTTTGATTTCGAATATTTTTTCCAGTAAGATTTCTAGTTTAAGCTCGAGTTACACTTAGAAACTTCTTGAGTTATACTGTTAGATAGAGTAAAAATTCTGGTAAGAGTTTAAATTTTGAGATCCGATGAAATTAAGAGTAAGAATGTGGTTTCTATTTTCTGTTGGTGCAACTCTTTTTGTTTGAATGTATATTCTTTTATCACATTTATCTTTCATTGTGGTAAATGCACCTATTTTTGCAAATACTGATTAATGAGGGGACAGGACCTTTTTCGGGACGTCGGAATCAAGTGTTTTTAAGCTCGGGATTTAGGGATTGACCCTTTCGGGATCCGGGATTTCTTTTTTCGATGTTCGGGATGTCAGGATTTTTTTTTTTAATTCTGGACCTCGGGATTTCATGTTTTTAAGCCCGGGATTTCGGGATCAGAACACCTCTGACCCCACCCCTCATTAATAATAGTTAATTTGAAAATAATTAACTGAATATTTAAACACTCTCTGATATATCATGTTGGCTATTTTTGTTTAAAGAACCAAAGGATAAAGAGTAAAAAAACTGGATGTCCTTTCCTTTTCGCAGTCACGGTCTCCGACAATATCCCTTTATCACTGTCGACAGTGATCACATTGAGTGATCTAAACTCGAACCTACATCTGAACTTTTATTACTATTTATTAATTTTTTTACCATTGTTTTCTTGATTTTTGCGAAACTTTCAGTGGCAAATATTACATAAACATCAGCACTAAACATTTGTCTATATGAGTGGAATATTCTTTCACCAGACGGACCATTAATGTGTTTGTTACAGTTTAGCAGTACTCTGTGAGACATGTGTATATCTCTACATAAATACATGTGTGTGTATGTGTGTGTGTGTGTGTGTGTGTTAAATATTTATCTTGTTGGAGACTGGTAAAGCCAAATGTAATAGTACGTGTTGAATTATTATACGCCCGGTTACGGGACGTATTATGGTATACATCTGTCCGTCCATCCGTCGTCAACATGTCGGACATTAACTCAAAAACGCTTTAACCAATTGGCATAAAACTTTAAAGAAATTGTTTATATCTATTGACGTGAGCTCCCTTTCTTTTTTTTTATAAATTTTGATTTTACGTTTCCGAGTTATCCATTAAAAAAGGGGGATTTTCCAGTTTTCGGACAATTATAACTCAATATCGCTTTCATCAATTTTCATACAACTTTGATAAATTGTTTATATCTGTTGATGTAAATACCCTTTTGATGTTCATAAATTTCTAATATGACATTGAGAAGTAATGAATCTTTCTGAAATTGTACCACAAGGTTCCATATCACAAATGAAAGGCTGAAATTGATTTAAGGGGAACATGTAATTGCTCAAAACGTTCAGGAATTAGGGGCCACAAACAAGCATTTTACTAAAATTACTATTTTACAATAACTTGTGTTATGGATCAATCTAAAATTGTACTACAAGGTTCCATACCACACAGGGAAGGCTGGGATTGAGTTTGGTGGTAATTACTCCAAGAGGAGAGGGGGTGGCGTTTCAATTGTTTTTTGCTAATTTCCAATTGCACAGTATTGCACAATAGATTTTTAATACCTTTGACCACATTTATTTTGTGTCAGAAACCTATATTATGTCAAAATTTTTATCACAATCCAAATTTAGACCGTATCAAGCTTTAATATTGTATCCAAACTTGCCCCAACTGTTCAGGGTTCAGAGGCATTAGATATCAAAGGAACATTTGGGAAAGATGGACGACATGTGAATGATTTCTGTCGTCACATGTGAAATAAATAATGATTTCAAATAGGACTTCACACATTTACGTCCAGTGGCAAGTTTAATGCATATTCAGAACTAGAACATATGCATTTGACCCTGCTTTGTAAAAACCCGACAGGCGGAGTCGGATAAATACTTATGTGAAATGAGATGTTTGATGAATTATTTATACATGTAGTATAGAAGACTATAATAGTTATGACGTTGCATGCATGGGATATGAGAACTGTAAGTTGACACTCATTGTTCTTATTTACAACCCTCTTTTGAACAGAAAACTACAGATTCCGATAGCTATACGATAACATGCTGGTACTCTTGGTCTATATGTAACCCCCCCCCCCCCCCCAAAAAAAAAAAAATATACGCTGAACCCTACACACCGCATCGCGGCGATACGCTGCCAAAGTTGTGCCATTTCATGACCACTTTCGGCTATTTTTTTGCCATACATTTTGTCCATTTCGAGTAGCATTTTCATTTTTGCACTTAAGGTCAAGATGAGTCCATAATATTTTTGGAAATTTAGAATTCAATTAGATATTGAACATATACATCAGAAAATTAAAAAAAAATCATATGTCACCGACTTCGTTATCTAGAAAATGGTCGGAAAGGATGAAATTCCATCGTTCTTCGTGTTGATTATGCATGATGATTATGTGTTTTGTATTGGTAGATCCTTTTTATCATAATGGTCTGGATAGTGGGTCATTCATTTGTTAATGTTTATTTTGTTTCCAATATTTTTTATTCTTTATATTTTAGCACCTCATCATTCAATCTTTTTTTTTTGCCTTTTATTCTGTAGTATTTGCCCATTATTTTGTATTCCGCAGGCAAACCCCAATACAATCTAGAAACACGCTAGTACAACATATCAGTTGTAAAAATATGATATGTCCATTATCATTTCTCCTGCTTTAGTGGAACATCCCTTCGAGCGTTCGCTTTTTCATAAATTAGCAACCTTTACGGCGGAATCGAAAACGGCGACGTCATAATACAGTTACGACACTATGGCGGCGCCGAGAGCGATGCGTATAAACAATAGTGTGATTTCCCTTTAAGGGTGCAATCAACAGTTTTTTACGTGACGTCATTCTGTAACAGGGCATGTAATAGTGGACCCATCATGCAGAAGTCAGATATTCATAGTTATATAGATATCTATACATCAATGGAAAGATAATTCTATGAACTTTCTGAATAAATAAAAAAAAATCCAACATCTCTTGTTTAAACATGCAAATTGGTACAAGTTATCAGCTGGAAATTAGGCATTTTCCCCCTAAAAAACCTTAAAAACAGACCACCTTTGGACACACGGATCAGTAACCTGTGCATATATTTGAGATTTCTTATAATATGCATTTCGAAGAGCTTATCCGGCTGATTTAAGAAAATGTAGTTTCAGCCTACGTTCGCCTGCTCCGAAAGGAGCTATCTTACCTGACAAATCAAAGTGCTTTTTGCAACAGGTGAAAATCAGCTGTTTATGGAGTTGCCTCCCATATAGTAGGAAGTCACAAAAACATTTTTTTTTTTTTAAATCTTGACAAAAGTGGCATTTTAATTGAACTTCAATATATGTTTTTCACATTGAACATAAAAAAACAATCAACTTTTTCATTTAGTGGTATATAAATAGCAGGGAATTCCATCAGTATGTAAATCTCACTGGGGAAATACCCCTAGTTTTTAGTACGAAACTGTTTATAGCACCCTTAAGCAAAACCTTGTATGCGATATATAAAAAATTCTCAGCTTTACTGAATCTGTACACTATACCGATTAAAATGATGTCTTACTTTAAGGATTGTGACCACAAATAGTGAAACTACAGCTCTTTTTTTATGTCGCGCGGTAGTGGCATATTGGCCAGTGGCAAACAGTTTAACTGGCAAATCCCAAACATTTCCTGTATCACATTTTCATCAGTTTTACAAAGAAAATAAATCATAAAATAGGGTTTCTTTTAAATAAATAGAATAAAAACTATGAAATAGGCATGAATAAAGTTACTTTAAATAGATTTTGTTCCTAGTACTATATGAACTAAGTTATAGCTGAGTTGAGAAAATATTGAAATAGTGTTTTTCTTAGGAATGGCATGTGTACCTTTTTGACTATAAAAAGTACCAAATATATATTATAATGAATAAAACTTTATGTAACACTGATCAGGAGTAAAGGTCAAAGTAGAAAAAATCTACACTTTTCATATGCAACTTTTGGTTCCAAATATATGAGAGATTGAATAAAAATATCATGACGTCGCGAAAAATTAAAAAACTTCAATATTCGCACAGAGTCTGGTTTTCTTATATCTGGTTGCTATGTACAAATCTGTAATATTTGCATTAAATATACCAAACTGATGCTTTTAAATTAATGTATACATGCCGTACAATATTTTTCAGAATTATTTTACTCCATTCGCAAACACATTTCTATGCTAAAACATCACTAATATTTTGTATTTGTCCCTTAAGGGTGCAATCAACAGTTTTTTACGTGACGTCATTCTGTAACAGGGCATGTAATAGTGGACCCATCATGCAGAAGTCAGATATTCATAGTTATATAGATATCTATACATCAATGGAAAGATAATTCTATGAACTTTCTGAATAAATAAAAAAAAATCCAACATCTCTTGTTTAAACATGCAAATTGGTACAAGTTATCAGCTGGAAATTAGGCATTTTCCCCCTAAAAAACCTTAAAAACAGACCACCTTTGGACACACGGATCAGTAACCTGTGCATATATTTGAGATTTCTTATAATATGCATTTCGAAGAGCTTATCCGGCTGATTTAAGAAAATGTAGTTTCAGCCTACGTTCGCCTGCTCCGAAAGGAGCTATCTTACCTGACAAATCAAAGTGCTTTTTGCAACAGGTGAAAATCAGCTGTTTATGGAGTTGCCTCCCATATAGTAGGAAGTCACAAAAACATTTTTTTTTTTTTAAATCTTGACAAAAGTGGCATTTTAATTGAACTTCAATATATGTTTTTCACATTGAACATAAAAAAACAATCAACTTTTTCATTTAGTGGTATATAAATAGCAGGGAATTCCATCAGTATGTAAATCTCACTGGGGAAATACCCCTAGTTTTTAGTACGAAACTGTTTATAGACTAAGCTTCCCTAACAAAATGTGGTTAAAATTCTCAGCTTACTGAATCGTTACACTATACGATTAACAATGATGTCTTACTTTAAGATTGGACACAAATAGTGAAACTACGCTCTTTTTTGTATATCGCGGTTGGCATATTGGCCATGCAAACAGTTTAATGCAAATCCAAACATTCTGTACAATTTTACATCAGTTTTTACAAGAAAATAATCATAAAATAGGTTTTTTTTAATAAATAGAATAAACTATGAATAGGCATGATAAGTTATTTTTAATAATTTGTTCTAGTACTAATGAACTAGTTATAGCTGAGTGAGAAAATATTGAATAGTTATTTCTGTTAGGAGAATGGCATGTGTACCTTTGACTAATAAAAAGTACCAATATATATTATAATGATAAAACTTATGTACACTGATAGGAGTAAGGTAAAGTAGAAAAATTACACTTTTCATATGCAACTTTTGTCCAAATATATGGTAGATTGATAAAATTCATGACGTCGCGAAAAATTAAAAACTTAAAATGCACAGAGTCTTGGTTTTAAATCTGGTTTGCTAGTACAACTTTGTAAATTGCACCTGAATATACCATAACTGATGCTTATATTATGTATCATGCCGTACAATATTTTTCAAATTATTTTACTTATATTCGCAACATTTCTATGCTAAAACATCCTAATATTTGTATTGTCCCTTAAGGGCAATAACAGGTTTTTTACGTGACGTCATTCTGTAACAGGGCATGTAATAGTGGACCCCTCATGCAGAAGTCAGATATTCATAGTTATATAGATATCTATACATCAATGGAAAGATAATTCTATGAACTTTCTGAATAAATAAAAAAAAATCCAACATCTCTTGTTTAAACATGCAAATTGGTACAAGTTATCAGCTGGAAATTAGGCATTTTCCCCCTAAAAAACCTTAAAAACAGACCACCTTTGGACACACGGATCAGTAACCTGTGCATATATTTGAGATTTCTTATAATATGCATTTCGAAGAGCTTATCCGGCTGATTTAAGAAAATGTAGTTTTCAGCCTACGTTCGCCTGCTCCGAAAGGAGCTATCTTACCTGACAAATCAAAGTGCTTTTTGCAACAGGTGAAAATCAGCTGTTTATGGAGTTGCCTCCCATATAGTAGGAAGTCACAAAAACATTTTTTTTTTTTTAAATCTTGACAAAAGTGGCATTTTAATTGAACTTCAATATATGTTTTTCACATTGAACATAAAAAAACAATCAACTTTTTCATTTAGTGGTATATAAATAGCAGGGAATTCCATCAGTATGTAAATCTCACTGGGGAAATACCCCTAGTTTTTAGTACGAAACTGTTTATAGCACCCTAAGGTCTTGTCCCTCCAAAATGTGTCTACTTTCAGTTTGATAGTTCTTTTCCATTGTTCTTTCTTTGGAACATTGCTTTTAGTTGTATAATGGTTGGAAGTTCATACAGATCTAATATATCCATAACTCTAGAAAAGAAGCTATTTTTTTTATCAAAATTTGTTGTTATTTGTCTTTTCTATAAGCTGATGTATTTTTTCATTTTCACATGTTAGTAGTGCAAGTAGGAGAGACAAAACTCTGTTATTAATTTCTGCTTCTATTGGTAGTGCTCCTAACAGTAGTAACACTGCAGAATTAGCAGTTCTTTCTGGAAGATATTGTAACTGGAGAAGATTTTTTCTATGAAATATTTCCAACTGTTCAATATCAGATCTGGTTAGAGGTAACACTTCTAATCCATAAATTAACCTTGGAATGACATAAGTTTTGTAGATTTGAAATGAGGTTGGTGGGTCTAGACCATTTGTACCATGACACCCTGATCCCATAAGAGCATATTTAGTTCTTCTTCCTTTTTTTCTAATTTTCACTTAGATACTTGTTCATTTTAATGTCACGATCCTTCTGCAGTCCTTCAGCATTACCCTTTGGATGGTTCTTCACAAATTGGTTATTTCCTGTCTGTGTCCTACATGTACATCAAGTGTACTATTCTTTACTGTGTCTGTCAGGGGTTCCTTGAAATGATATGGTATGTTAGAAATATCGGCCATATTTCTGCAATTATCAAATTTCACCTCATAGGAGTTTTCTGTTTTAGTCTTCCTATTTCTCGTATTATGTCAATGTGCATCCATTATTTTAGAATTATCCTCAACCACTGGTTGTAGCATGGAATATGCAGTATCTATAAAATTAATATTACAACTCCCACCAGACAATATAATTTCAGAACTGACTGGTATGATTACATTTTCAGTTAACAATACTCTTGCTATCTGGTCATCCACATTTCTCTCGGTGTAACATTCTATCCACTTACCGTCTACCTGTATTCCCTTCTTGCAGTTTATTGTAATGTCTAGTTCATCCACAATATCACACCAAGAAGAATACTATCACCTATAGGGGCAACATACATTTCCAAAGAAAATTCATGGTTCCCAAGATTAACATTCATGTTCGTTATTCCATGGGTCTCCATGTTTTTTCCTGCTTCAGCTACTACTAGCTTTCTGGTCGCTTTCTTTAATAGTTGTCTCTTTTCCTCTGGAATCCCAAAATACAGACTGCTATTAAGAACTGTTACTTCCGCTCCGGAATCCAAAACAGCTTTGGTCACCTGCCCATTAATACTTATGGAAACTTTAATGGTTGCTGACCTCACTCTGTCTATCTGGATATCACAACTCGATTGCCCTCTGCTGTCAACATTCTCCTTTTTCACCATAGGAGTCAAAACAGCAGTTGAGGTACTTTGTCCTGACGTCAACTCAGACATTACCCCCACAATCTTTGTTTCCCTCACAGGAGTCAAAGGACTTAAATACTTCTGAAGTTGTTCTTTGTTTCCTATCTGTATCCCTGATTCACCTTAAAGTAGATCAAAATTGAAATCTGCTGACTCAGCATCTTCAGCATCTTCACTTCTTACCTCTAAAGCTGACAAATAAAAAATTTGCTGACTCAGCATTTACATTACTCATCTCTAAGGCTGAAAACTTGACCGACAGTCTCAGCCTCTACCTGTTTAAAGTATTCTGTATGGTCATATTCTCATACTGTTGATTATCATTCTTCTTATTTGGGCAGTCCCTGCTGAAATGCCCTTCTTGGTTGCATGAATTATTCGAAGTTTTCTGATATTTTTCCTTAGGAAGCCATTTATCTCCCCTTCTTTCTGGTTCTTTATTCATCAGTTTTTCATCCATCATATCACCAATTGACCTTACAATATCCTTTGTCATAGACTCTTTCATGTCTCGTCCAAACTGATTCAGTCTCTCTTCAGGTACATATCGCTGATGTCCTGCTTTTCTGCAATTAAGGTCCTCAAAATCAACCTCTAGTTCATCTTCAGTTGTCTCAACTAAACGAATCTTGCGAGATTTGCCGCTCATGCCATTTTTGTAAGTTAAATGCCAGGTCACCAGGTTTATCAATTCTTCCATGGTTCTTGGTCGCTTAGTCAAAACATCATATGCCAGACTCTGATCAGGTAATCCAGACAACATATATTCAATACTGATATTATTGAACAGCTGTTTGTCCATTCCAGGGTAAGCCTTTCTAACCATGCCTTCTATCCTAGAAGCATATTCATGGATGCTTTCTTTATATTGTTTCTTGACGGTTTGTAATTCACGTCTGTAGGTCTCTGGGAAATTATAGTTTCCAAAACGTCTTTCCATTTCTGAATTAAACTACATAAAGGAAGCGCGAACTTCTTGAGCTAACTCTGTGGCAAAGGTAAGGGCCTCTTTCTTAAGGACTAAAAGGATTTCTTCTGTTTGTTGTCTTGGACTCCAGTTATTACGTTCAGCAATAATTTGGAACTGTACCATGAAAGTTTTCCAGTCTCCTTTACCATTAAAATATGGAAGTCTTGACTTACAAATGATTCTGTACGATTTCGCATCGGATAGACCGTCTCGCAGAATCTTGTGTCAGGGTAGTATGTGGAATTTTGTTGATTACATCTATATGGTTGTTGTTCACCGTTACCATAATTTCTATATTGTGACTGCATACTATGCGCTGAAGGGTGGGTCTCAGTAGTCATTGTTTGCCTTGTATTAAGTTATTTCTCTCTTTCAAGTTCTTGTATTCTTCGTCTAAGTTCCATCATCTCATCTGGTTTATAATTCACGTGATATGTAGATCTGTATAGATTGCTGTCACTCAGAGAAGATATTCTGGGCAGTGATAGGTTTATCATGATATTTGTTGGTCTGCTGTCATTGGTCGGGTCAAATGAGCAGTGCTGTTTATTGGATTTGAAAATAGTACTTACATTTATACTATTAGTACTAATATTTGTATGCAACCCCCAAGCAGAACATGACGGGCTGTTTAGCCTAGTACTAGGCGAACTTATAGTATGAAAGTTAGAAATGCTGGGACCAGCCATCGAACTATTAAAAGTATTAACACTTGCAATTGAAGGATAAGTATCAGATATAATACCACTAGCCCCTGGTGCACTATTCGGAACAAATTGTGTCTCATTTTCCCTTGTTATTAAAGTCCGAAAAACTAGAGTTAACACTACATAATGGAGCTCTTGGTAACCCCCCTCCATTATTTAAAAACATAAGAAGTGGTCTCTGTGTCTCAAATTCATATTTCAATATACCAGACTGAATTAATACTAAATTTCAGTAACCCTTAATGTTCAAAAATATTTTGAGAAAAAGACACCTTGAGTTTCAATAACTCTTAATGCTTAATAATCTTTTAATAGTAAAATACACCTTGAGTCTCAATCACTCTTAGTGCTCAATAATTCTATATGGTGAAAATACACCTGAGTTTCAATAATTCTTAGTGCTCAAAAATTTAAATGGAAAAATACACCTTGAGTTTCAATAACTCTTAGTGCTCAATTATTTATATGTAAAATACACCTTCAGTTTCAATAACTCTTAGTGCTCAATTATTTTATATGTAAAATACACCTTGAGTTTCAATATAAGCTGATTTGTATGTTTGCTTGTTAAAAATGTGTATTTTTTTTCCTTCCTTTATTTTTAATGTTCTTTTACCGCTGCCACAAATTGAAGCGCCAACCGATACTATAAATGGTTGGCAGATATTATACAAAATATCAATTATTAAAGTCACAGTATTAAACTGTTTGGAAAGTCCAAATTTTGGGAAAACTAGAAATAAGATTTGTTTAAATAAATAAAAGCAGCTTTATAAAAAGCTAATATCATTAATAATAGTTATTAGTTATTATAATAAATAAATTACAATATATGTGAAATAACTTGCAGTGTGTGCAAAAATACCTAATAATAAAATACTGATAACTGTAAAAATCAGCTGTTCTGTCTGGGCTCTAATTTGAAACTGACTATACTTTTTGAAAACGTTTGTTAGACTACGCCACTCAATAATACACGCTAAAAATAGTACCTGTGTACACTAATATAAAAGTAAACCAAAGTGGCGTTCTAGTTAACAAGTAGGATTTTGGATAATTCTAACTTTATAAAAGGTTAAATATGGATAAAATAGGATGCATTAATAACATCTGAATAAGGTAATTATGTTGTAACTACGAAAGATCATTCCGCATAATTAGCAAGTGTGCAAAAGTGAAAATAAGTATGACCCACTTTCGCGGTCCTACTAACGAGCGCCAGGGAGCGCCCGGGAGCGCCCGGGAAAAGAAAAAGCGCCTGAGGGAGAAAAAAAAAGCGTCCGGGAGAATAAAATAATAATATTTTATAACAATAAATGTTTTCCTGAAATAATAAAAAAAAAAAAATCATTGCTTGTTTTGTCCTTAATATACATAAATGGGGATATCACTAAACATATTAGCAATTGGTATGCTAGCCAAAATAAAGCTTCCGATGGAAAACTGTTTAATTATGTGAAATTTAAGCAGAATTTTGGTTATGAAAATTATCTTTCTTTAATTAAGAACTTTGATATTAGAAGATCTATATGCAAATTATGTATTTCTGCTCATAAGCTTCAAATTGAAGTTGGTCGTTTTTCAAATATTCCACGAAATGAAAGAATTTGCAAAAAATGCTCCTCTGGCTGTGTTGAAGATGAAATCCATTTTTTAACTAACTGTGACAATTTTAAATCAGATAGAGATGCTCTCTTTGACTTTGTTTGCCAAAGAATTCCAAATTTTTCTATACTTGATAATCAGTATAAATTTATTTATTTATTAAACTGTGAAGACAATCAGGTCCTTAATGCTGTTGGTAAATTTATTAAAGTGAATATGAGTTAGTAATTGTATTGTAACTGTATGTAAAACATTGTTTGTATCTATGTATCTATGCAAATCAATATTCTTTTTCCTTATTCATGTATGCTCTGTATGCCCCTTGTGGGCCCTTAATTGGAAATAAAATATGTTCTGTTCTGTTCTGTTCTGTACGATGCTACATCTAAAGTGTGTAACGTAACGGTACCCAAATTGCAACGAGTACCCAAATTGCACCTATTTAGCAAAAATAGCAGCGGAAATCTTAAAAGATCTCCTAGAGACTAAACAATTTGTATTTTTATGATTTGATACTATGCACGTCTTAATTTCAATAAAGGTAAATATATTTAGATATACACAAAATGTTCACAGTATTTAATATCAAGATGAAGTGTTTACTGAAAAAGCAAAATGTACCGAAACGTTGCCATGCGGCGTCATCGAAACGTCATCTTTTTGAAATTAGCAAATACAATATGTTCCAAGTATCCATTTCTTAAAAAAAAAGAGTGAGCAAGGATAAATATCCAATTGTTAAAAATATTTGAAAAAAAATAAACAAAAGCTCTGTTATTCGACTTTTGACGATGCTAATTTAAGCATGGATGCAATTTGGGTACCGTACTCCTCATTAAAGAATCATTGATGGTTTGGAGGTTAGTTCAGACCAATTTTTTCTATGATTCCATATGAATTGAAAATCAAATTGGTGTACCTATATAATAAAGAAGGATAAGGCTACAAAATAAACACAAAATGGATTTTTTTTTGTCATGATCGTAAAAAAACGTAGTTGAAAAAACTGTCAAAATAGGTGCAATTTGGGTACCGTCACGTTAGATAGTGTTGTTGCACTTTTACATTTTAGATTTCAAAATTGTATATAAGTAAGTAAGTAAATATAAACAAGAGTATATAGAAGAATCATGAACGATATTGTCCTCGATCAAAATGTATATTTCGTTATTTAAAAAAAATCAGTGCCCGAGGTCTAATATTTGCAACTGCATGGTGAACACTTTTCAAAGTTTTGTATTTTATTAAACACACTTGAATTGACGGTGGAAGATCGTGGAAGGGTTTCAATATGCCTGCCACAAAGATAAGAAAAGTTAAACCCACTTTAGTGGCCTTGTGGAAAATGCCGTAAAAATTGTAAAATTGCAAGCATCTGCTGCGACAATTGTGATACGTGGTACCATCTACGATGTGAAGAGCTGGAATTGGCAGACATTGAGATGTTCCTACTCACAGACAAAAATGTGAATTATTCATGCAAAGGGTCTTTTTCCCATGACCAGTCAGATGAATACACATACACATCAGCTTTATTACGATTGACAGAGGTGAGATTTGTAATATATTATATAAATAATAGAGAGAAAATAATAAAACTTTTTGTTCAGCCAAAAGGTACGCTTATGGAATTTTAATATTTCATTATTCTACCCCCGTTTTCATTTTTAACAATCATATATATGTCGTGTACATGTTGTTATTTTGTACAGGTTATTAATTGTACAAAAATTTTATACAAGTAATTACTTGTATGAAGCCATCATACAGGTTATTACTTGTACAAATACAATTGTACAAGTAATTACTAGTACAATATTTACTCAGAAAAAGATAATAACTTGTACAAATCATTATTCTACTATGACTTATTTGATGTTAACATGAAATCGTTTCCCTTTAAACAAATAATTTATTACTTAGCCTAAAGGCTGTTGAATTGTTACACTACTCTCCCAGGTTAGCAAAGTAAGATCTACAAATAAGTTAACATGTTCTAATCTCATGAAAATTTTCTCCTCTGAAACTACTGAGACAAATGTAGCCAAACTTGGTCACAATCGTTATTAGGATATCCTGTTTAAAAAATATGTCCGATGAAAGCACCTGCCAACCAACATGGCCGACATAGCTAAAAATAGAACATAGTCGTAAAATGCAGTTTTTGACTATTATCTCTGAAACTAAAGCATTTTGAGCAATTTTGACGTTGATAAAAATGTTTAGGTTGCTGTTCCTGAATTAGTAATTTTAAGGAAATTTTGTTGCTTTTGGTTATTATTTTGAATAGCATTATAGATACAGATAATTTGTAAAACAGCAATAATGTTCAGCAAAGTAAGATCTACAAATAAGTCAACATGACCAAAAGGGTCAATTGAACCCGTAAGGAGTTATTTCTCTTTAAAGTCAAATTTGACAATTTTTCGAAATTTTTTATTATCTTTTACAAAAGTCTTCTCCTGAAACACCTGAGACAAATTTAACCAAACTTGGCTACAAATAGGCATAAGGTTATTTAGATTTAAAAATGTGTCCGATGACCCTGCCTGCCAACCAACATGGCAGACATGGCTAAAAATAGAACCTATGGGGAATTATTCAGTTTTCGAAATTTGTATCTCTGAAACTAGAGCAAAAGTCTAGCGATTGCATTATTTCATGCATCACTTGTAAATAAAAATATCATGTGAGCGACACAGGCTCCTTGGAGCCTCTAGTTTATAATTACCAAGATGCTTGATTTCTTGATTGACAACTTATTGGTTGTGTTTGGTGGACGTCACGTGTTTTTAACAAACTGTCGGCATTTCAATGAGAACAAACTGTGGCCATCTTCTTGCCTACTTGTAACTTTATTCTTATAAGGCTGACTTCATAAGTGAACTTCTTAAGAAGAAAGAAAAGAAGTTAGCAGTATCCTGTAACTGTTTTTACTTTCCGCTATATAGATGATGTTCTTTCACTAAATAATTGAAATTAACACCAGGAAAGCAGTACAATTGCAATTGCAAATGGTGACCAAGGTCATGCTCAATGCAGCTGTGAGGATGACTGTAAAACAGGCAAATGTGTATCTGTTTAGTAAAATTTGCCCAAGGTGTCATGTTAGCTTACGTTAACTTATAATAATATATTGCATTCGTCTGAAATCTTCTAAAATTTCAAAATCAACACAAATAAACACTTGAAAGAAAAGAAAAACAAGCACAATAAAAATTTCAAAATGCATACACTGAGTGATATCTACGAAGAAAAATTAAACAAACAAATAAATAAATATGAGAAAATAGTAAATGAAAAAAACCCTGACAAATGACAAAATATCCCAAACTAACCAAGTCAAAGAAAGGAGTGTTTGAATAAAACATTTGAAACAGAAGAAGTTACAAATACAACTCAAAGATAGTGAGTTGTACAAGTTATCATCTTTTCCCCCACAAAAAATGTACAAGTAATTATACTTGTATAGCTATATAGTAATTACTTGTACAAAGTTTTTGTACACGTAATAACCTGTACAAAATAATAATATGTACACGACATATATATATATATATAAAATAAGATAAGACTAACTAACAATCGTTAACTGTACACACGACACGCTGTTTACTGTAATCCGATTAACCACAATCGTTAATATACAAAACCATTTGTGTGTATTTCATATCTGATATTTATAAAGAAATTGATTACTTTCAGGCTGGTGAAAAGGGATTTAATTACATACGATTTTGTAATAAAAGAGAAAAGGGAATGCTACCCACAATCACTGAAGCTGAGTAAAGCGGTTCACTTGGACCATGCTACATCTAAACTGCTTTTGGAACAATACAATATGAACGAGAATGGTGAGAGATGCTTGGTCCTATAAAGAAAATTTCGGAAATCTATATTTATAATAACATTTTAGCTTTAAAATATATATATATAAGAAAAGGCGATATCTGGTTCATATGAAGCATTTGAGTTCACTGTCTCGTTTGTCATATAACAAAAGACAGCAAAATAACTGGACAATAGTGAAGTCACATGCTTTCTAAACTTTTAGTCTATCTCGAGGAGTTGGCTTTCGAATTATACTGCTTATATGTAAATAAGGGGAATTTCTTTACACTATATATCTAAAATATAAAAAAGAAGATGTGGTGTGAAAATTAAAGATTCCTAAAACTCCAACCACCGCAAGGAAGCCAAACCAAAAGAAGCGTATTCGTAGCATCAAGACCACTACCTTGAACTTTTCAACATAACTTTTAATGTACATTGTATTATATTTGTTATGAACAGTAATGTAGTTGACAGTTTGTATGAATAGGTGGTAAGACGCATAGTGCTTTACTTTTTAACAACAGTAAATGTTTTATATGCAGATGCTGATATAGATTTATTATATTTTTTTTTATAAAACTGAAACCGTTTTAATGGCTATGCTTATCATTGTTTTAATATTTACTTTGTACATTTAGTGCTTTTTTAACAATAGTAAATGTTTTATATGCAAATGCTGATATATATTTATTATATCTGTTTATAAAACCGAAACTGTTTTAGTGGCTATGCTTATCAGTGTTTTAATATGTATTCATATATTATTGTTAAAATTGAAACATTCATACTTGTTTTTGTGCTTTATTACAAATGTCTATTATCTGAATTTGCAAAATACTTGTCTAAAATTAAAAAAGAATCAATGTGCATAACTTATTTCATCGAAACTGTTTTAATGGCGTTGCTTATCATTGTTTTAATATTTACTTTTTACTTTTAGTGCTTTTTTAACAATAGTAAATGTTTTATATGCAGATGCTGATATAGATTTATTATATCTTTTTATAAAACTGAAACTGTTTTAATGGCTATGCTTATCAGTGTTTTAATATGTATTCATATATTATTGTTAGAATTGAAACATTCATACTTGTTTTTGTGCTTTATTACAAATGCCTATTATCTAAATTTGCAAAATACTTGTCTAAAATTTAAAAAAAAATCAATGTGCATAACTTATTTCATCGACACAAAGTTGTCTCATGCCAATACAATATCTATATATTTTCCACGGGCGCCTTTTCTTTTCCCCTGCCTTTTTTTTCTTCCCGGGCGCCTTTTCTTCACCCGGGCGCTCCCGGGCGCTTTTTAGTAGGACCCCTCTTTCGTGGAAAATATTCGCCGGGAAATACGAATGAAATGAATGCTAAAAATGTTACTGTAAATAATCTTGGCACAACAGACGTTCTCTTAAATTCAATCCCTGTCTACAATTAGTCTAATAGGCCATCATATATTTATATATGTATGATACAATTGTTTATCACAGCTCCAAGAAGCCATATGCCACCTAGACCTAATCCTAGTGCCTCATTACCTCGATCTCAGTCATCTGGTGGTACAACTTCAAAGTTTCTGGCATCTCCAGCTAGAACACCTGGAACCTCACCAGAGAGGCCTACCGCACCTGGAACTTCACCACAGAGACAACCAATATCTAGTCAGCAACGTACACCTCAACCAGTACCCAGTAAACAACTACCTAAGTCAGCACCTAGAATGGCTATTCCACAGAGAACTGGACAGTCAGGGTAGATATTTTACCAATTCTTTTCATTATTCTGCCTTTATAAAGCTATTGTATACTGGTTGCAATTGTGTCTTGACATATCATACACATTTAAAAGGTAGCAAAAACTAATTAAAGAAAATAGATTTTTACATTTGTGAAGCTTTTATATTTTTCACCTGCATTCAAAAAGCCATTTGAACAATATTTTTTTTGTTTTAATAGAATTTTGTACAAATTAGTTTTCTGATTAAGTTTGACCTTGAACCTTGAACAGCTGGTAAAATTCTACTACACAAGAAAAGTTTTAAGCCTGTAAATGAAATAAAGACACTGCTTTTAAAAGCAAAGAATTATAAACCTGTTCATTATATTAGTGTTGATAAAAACAAGTCAAACCTGAATGCTTTTAGTCCCGTTGTGGCTGAGGGCTTCAAACGTCCAAAGTAAACATTTTTGTTTACAAAATCAAAATTTTTGAGCCATGGATAATATTTTGACCAAACTAATTCTTATAATGACTCATAGGGTGAAGATGACACCTACTGACTTTAAGGTTCGGTAAGGGCATATGGACTCGGTTTTTGTTTGTGTCACTCTGAAATTTGTTAACTCACTTGAGTTTTGTTTATAACCTGCCAGGATTATTACTTGATTTTTGCATCAATGTGCTTTAATATCTTTACAGTGAAAAAAGTAAAAATTATAATACAAATTGCCTCTTTAGTTCTAGTATTGACTGGACCAGTACACAGTGGGAATCAGATGATGATGATGATGATGATGAAAGTGAGAACCAGCCGGCATTCCAGCAAGCACGACATGTGCCATCTAGTCCTAATTCTAGTGCCTCATTACCTCGATCTCAGTCATCTGGTGGTACAACTTCAAAGTTTCTGGCATTTCCAGCTAGAACACCTGGAACCTCACCAGAGAGACCTACCGCACCTGGAACTTCACCACAGAGACAACCAATATCTAGTCAGCAACGTACACGTCAACAAGTCCCCAGTCAACAACTACCTAAGTCAGCACCTAGAATCGCTTTTCCACAGAGAACTGGACAGTCAGGGTAGATACTTTACCAATTCTTTTCATTATTCTGTCTTTATAAAGCTATTGTATACTGGTTGCAGTTGTGTCTTGACATATCATAAACATTTAAAAGGTAGCAAAAACTAATTAAAGAAAATAGATTTTTACATTTGTCAAGCTTTTATATTTTTCACCTGCATTCAAGAAACCATTTGAACAATAATTTTTTTGTTTTAATAGAATTTTGTACAAATTAGTTTTCTGATTAAATTTGACCTTGAACCTTGAACAGCTGGTAAAATTCTACTACACAAGAAAAGTTTTAAGCCTGTAAATGAAATAAAGAAACTGCTTTTAAAAGCAAAGAATTATAAACCTGTTCATTATATTAGTGTTGATAAAAACAAGCCAAACCTGAATGCTTTAAGTCCCGTTGTGGCTGAGGGCTTCAGACGTCCAAAGTTAACATTTTTGTTTACAAAATCAAAATTTTTGAGCCATGGATAATATTTTGACCAAACTAATTCTTATAATGACTCATAGGGTGAAGATGACACCTACTGACTTTAAGGTTTGGCAAAGGCATATGGACTCGGTTTTTGTTTGTGTCACTCTGAAATTTGTTAACTCACTTGAGTTTTGTTTATTTGATTTTTGCATCAATGTGCTTTAATATCTTTACAGTGAAAAAAGTAAAAATTATAATACAAATTGCCTCTTTAGTTCTAGAATTGACTGGACCAGTACACAGTGGGAATCAGATGATGATGATGATGATGATGAAAGTGAAAACCAGACGGCATTCCAGCAAGCACGACATGTGCCATCTAGTCCTAATTCAAGTGCCTCATTGCCTCGATCTCAGTCATCTGGTGGTACAACTTCAAAGTTTCTGGCATCTCCAGCTAGAACACCTGGAACCTCACCAGAGAGACCTACCGCACCTGGAACTTCACCACAGAGACAACCAATATCTAGTCAGCAACGTACACCTCAACCAGTCCCCAGTAAACAACTACCTAAGTCAGCACCTAGAATAGCTTTTCCACAGAGAACTGGACAGTCAGGGTAGATACTTTACCAATTCTTTTCATTTTTCTGTCTTTATGAAGCTATTGTATACTGGTTGCAGTTGTGTCTTGACATATCATAAACATTTAAAAGGTAGCAAAAACTAATTAAAGAAAATAGATTTTTACATTTGTCAAGCTTTTATATTTTTCACCTGCATTCAAGAAGCCATTTGAACAATAATTTTTTTGTTTTAATAGAATTTTGTACAAATTAGTTTTCTGATTAAGTTTGACCTTGAACCTTGAACAGCTGGTAAAATTCTATTACACAAAAAAAGTTTTAAGCCTGTAAATGAAATAAAGAAACTGCTTTTAAAAGCAAAGAATTATAAACCTGTTCATTATATTAGTGTTGATAAAAACAAGTCAAACCTAAATGCTTTTAGTCCCGTTGTGGCTGAGGGCTTCAGACGTCCAAAGTAAACATTTTTGTTTACAAAATCAAAATTTTTGAGCCATGGATAATATTTTGACCAAACTAATTCTTATAATGACTCATAGGGTGAAGATGACACCTACTGACTTTAAGTTTCGGTAAAGGCATGTGGACTCGGTTTTTGTTTGTGTCACTCTGAAATTTGTTAACTCACTTGAGTTTTGTTTATAACCTGCCAGGATTATTACTTGATTTTTGCATCAATGTGCTTTAATATCTTTACAGTGAAAAAAGTAAAAATTATAATACAAATTGCCTCTTTAGTTCTAGTATTGACTGGACCAGTACACAGTGGGAATCAGATGATGATGATGATGATGAGAGTGAGAACCAGCCGGCATTCCAGCAAGTACAACATGTGTCATCTAGTCCTGCCCGACAACCACAGCAACACACACAACCTGTGGCAGCACCAAGGTCACTGGTCATTATGAATAAACCACTTGCAAATGATGGTGATGATGACTGGGATGATTCAGATGATGACTGGGATGATTCAGATGATATGAGGTAAAACAATATTGAAACCTATGTTTAATGTCATTGTAGAGTAAACCTAAAGGCATGGGTTACAATGTATAGTCATTCTGATATGAGGTAAAACAATATTGAAACCTATGTTTAATGTCATTGTGGAGTATACCTAAAGGCATGGGTTACAATGTATAGTCATTCAGATATGAGGTAAAACAATATTGGGGAAAACTTGCCTTTTCGTGGATATGTGATGTCGTGGTTTTGCCATATTCTGCATACAACCTGATAGTAAATTTGTAATTCGTTCAACATTTGAATCCGTCGTTCCACGAAAATTGGTATCCAACGAATAATAATGAATCCACAGTAAAACATGTCGCACAATAACACGAAAAAAATCAAAGATATACTGAATATTCATTTATTTTTGTAGGTACCAATTTTATAGTAGGAAGTGTGCATTTTTGTGTAAATTTGATGTCAGTCTTTTGCCATAGTTTGCATATAAACCTATAGAAAAAATTGTCATTAGTTGAACATTTAAATTTGTGGTTGACCTGTTCCCACGAAATCCACAAAAATTGGTATCACACCAATTATACTTTAGACTAAGAGTACCAGTATACCTAAATGATTTTGTACAAGTCATTGACAGTTATATTGACGGACACAATATAGTTGCATGGGTCAAAGTTGTCTAAACACATAAAAAATGAAAATAGGCTGTTTACATGGTATTTATTTCTCAAAACTATTATAAAATTACATGTAAAAATTGTTGCTGTTCTTAACCTTGACAATTCGTGAAGGAGGGTCTTTGTTTCTTTATTTGTAAGTTTTCTAATTTAATAATGTACAAAAATGAATATATGCATTTGAAATTCTTAGTGGACTAGGTCAAAAAGCAAGTACTGCACCTGTGGGAAGAAATCCGCGGCAACAAAGTTTCGGTATGTCAACATCACCTGCTAAAGGTCAAAAGGTTGCAGAATTATCAAGAACTATTGAGCACCAGTTGGCTGTAAGTATAATACAGCTAGTTAGGTTATTGCTATTTGATAGTAGATGAATTTGGAACATTTAACAAAATAGTGTGCATTAATCGAGAAAGGTACATTATATAATAATATAACAGAAAGTAATTTCAAAGTCTCCCTTGCAAACAAAAACGAGAAAATGTTGAATTAAGAATGTACTTAGGTCAGGTTTAGGAATTTTTGTCAGAATTTTGGACTCCTTGGTTTTTTTTCTACGATACGAGGTAAAATATTTTGCCCAATAACACCCATATTTCATTTTCCACATATAAGTCTTCAATAGCTCATAAAATGTCATTTACCAAAATTTAAGCAGATTCTAGATTTCTTTTCTTTGGATTTGAGACCCAAATAATACCAATGCAAATATAAGTTAAAAGTTAGAGTCAGCTTTTTCCCGCCATTTACAAATTAAATATCTGTAAAAGGAGCTCCATAACATATCAATATTTTAAGCTTATTTTGTTCCTGAACTAATGCTCTTCTGACTTATAGTATCAAGTTTAAATTCTAGATATTTTTTTTTATTTCACCTAAGTTCACCCTTAAAGGTAGTCTATGTGTCAAAATTTTTGTTTGCATATTGTAAAATTTGAATGCAAAATCTCAACACAGTTCACATTTGAATTGCTTCATGACATGTTTAATAGTTGAATGAACTAAATAATTTTGTCACCCATTTCTCCAGTACTACAAAACAGAAAAGCTTTTTAGCTCACCTGGCCCAAAAGGGCCAATTGAGCTTTTCTCATCACTTGGCGTCCGTCATCGTCGTCCGTAAACTTTTACAAAAATCTTCTTCTCTGAAACTACTGGGCCAAATACAACCAAACTTGTCCTAAATCATCCTTAGGGTATTTAATTTAACAAATGTATCCGATGACCCAAGACATCAACCAAGAGGGCCGCCATGGCTAAAAATAGAACATGGGGGTAAAATGCAGTTTTTGAAACTAAAGCATTTAGAGCATCTGACGGAGTATAAGTGTTCATCAGGTTAAGATCTATCTGCCTTGTAATTTTCAGATGCATCAGACAATCCGTTGTTGAGCTCCTGCCCCTGAATTGGTAGTTTAAAGGAAATTTTGCAGTTTTTGGTTATTATCTTGAATATTATAATAGATAGAGATAAACCGTAAACAGCAACTTTGTTCAGCAAAGGAATATCTACAAAGAAGTCAAATGACACATATTGTGAATTGACTCCATAAGGAGTAATTGCCCTTTAAAGAATTTTTTCACAATTTTTCGTACATTTTTGTAATCTTTTACAAAAATCTTCTCCTTTGAAACTGCTTGGCAAAATTTAACCAAACTTGGCCTAAATCATTCTTAAGGTATCTTGTTTAAAAAATGTACCTGATGACCCGAACATCAACCAAGATGGCCGCCATGGCTAAAAGTAGAACATTGGGTAAAATACAGTTTTTGGCTTATATCTCTGACACTAAAGCATTTAGAGAAATTCTGACATGGTAAAAATGTTCATCGGGTTACGATCTATCTGCCCTGAAATTTTCAGACGCATCAAACAACCCGTTGTTGGGTTGCTGGCCTGAATTGGTAATTTTAAGGAAATTTTGCAGTTTTTGGTTATTATCTTAAATATTTTTATAGATAGAGATAAACTGTAAACAGCAATAATGTTCAACAAAGTAAGATCTACAAATAAGTCAAATGACCAAAATTGTAAATTGATCTCATAAGGAGTTATTGCCCTTTATAGTCAATTTTACGAAAATGTTTGTAATCTTTTACAAAAATCTTCTCCACTTAATCTACTGGGCCAAATAGAATTAAACTTAAAAAATGTATCTGATGACCCGTTCATCCAACCAACACTGCCGCCATGGCTAAAAATAGAACATAGGGGTTTATTATAAAAGTCTAAGAGAAAATTGTAAAAAAAAAAATTTCAAATGGTTATAACTTGAAAACTAATTGATAAGGGGTCTTCAGTAACTATTGTAAGACTACAATGGGATGACCTGCTTTTAATTTAACTACTGGACCAAATTAAACCAAACTTTGCCTCAATCATTATTAGGGTATCTTATACTATTAATTACAATTTTAACCTTATTTTACATGATTTCTAAAACAACAGTCGATACAGGTGAGCGACACAGGCTCTTGAGAGCCTCTAGTTATTTGGTCAGCAGCTTGACAGTGATAAGTTAAAAGCTGTGACTGATGTTAAGATCTGTTAAACACTTCCTGAATTCCCATACTTAGAAGTATCAGTTTGTGTATGATTAACACAACAACACATGCAACTTTTGTCTGAAATTTTTTGTTTTATATAGATAATTTTTCTGTTATTAATCTATGTAGAATTATTGTGTTATAGCAATAAGAAGTATCAATCCCTGTAAACGAAATATAGTACACTATGAAGTAACTAAGAGTCATTGGAATTTAAATATTCACTTTACATTGCAGGGAAGAGAAGATAGACAGAAAAGAGCAGATGCTGTTGACATTATGGGATTAGGTAGTTCTTCTAAATCTTGTAAACAACCGGATGTTCTGGTACGTTTTATCCTATCATGGTATTCAACCTATAAAAAAATACTTTAGTTCAGGACCTGTACACAAAATTTCTAGGACCTAGCTGTAAAAAAATAACAAACAAAACACACAAAATAACAGAACTAGAAAGCATCTGAAATCAAGATATATCAACAACTCACTAGAAAAATAACCATACAGTAATAAACGCGCTGTTCTTTTGCTTTTTGTGTGATTTTTTGCTGTGCATGTTCTGATTTTGTGTTATGGATGGATACTCCATACCCTTTGTTTTTCTTGTATACGACAAAAACACACAGTGTAGACAAAACATAAATAAACAATGCTACGTTTTATTTTTCCGTTGATTGTAGCTTTTTTGATAAAAGAAAACCTTATGAAAAAACAACACGGTTTGTTTGTTGAGTACAATGTGTAGAATTCGTTACTATAGGAGATTTGACATATATGATTATAAGTTGTAGAGAGATATCTATAATTAAATATGTTTCTCTTTAATTCAGGATGATTTTTCTGATAGTGACTGGGATGTATCTCCAGTTGAAGATGAATCTCCCCAAAAGAAACAACAACCAGTAAAGTAAGTTTATTTTTCTTGTACAAAGAAGTTGTTTCACTATCTAGTAATGGTGTCATGTAAAATTAGAAAATCATTAACAGCAATAAGGTTTTGAAAATTTTGTGGAAACATGTTTTAAAATGTTCAATGGTTTCAGTGAAAAAAGATTTTCCCCAATTGCATCATAAGCGATATATTTGTGATTTTATAAATGAAGGTGAATTACCTTAAAACCTGATTTCCCCCATAATTTGACAAAATTCATGACAGATTTCTGAAAAAATATACAACATCACCACCTCTTTCACAGATATTTTTAGTAGAAATATTCAGTATATACAATATTCTCTACTTCTCAACCAACTAGATAAAACATAATTGATAACATGGGCCAAGTCAAACGTGACCCCCTTGAAGCTTATGTATTTTTTTTTAACATTTTGAATATCTGTGATTCAAATGTTTATGTTGTTATTTGTTACAGGAAGCCAGCATCATCTGTAAGAGGTAGTCATGCAACTGATAAATCCAATGCATATGGTACCAGTGTATGGGGATCATCATCTAAAGGTACCAATCATATAAGAATACTGTGAATTTTTTTTATAAGAAAATTAAAAGTAATGCGGGTGTTCATTTTCAAAAGTATATCTAATTATGCCACTGGTTAACTGTCTGTGCCACCAATGAATAGCATTTTATGTCATACTTAATGTAGATACAAATTTTGTTTGTTCTATTTAATTAAATATGGGAGCTTGTCCTATAGTTAGTTCTGATTGTTCACATTTTAGATAATCCACTACTCCCCAACTGATATGAATGCTGTTAAAAGGAAGAACAAAATTATCAATACTGCTTTTAATTTTATTGCAAAACAGCCAAGACAAATCTCTGTGTAAAGAGTGTTATATGGAATTTTAGGTTTTTAGTTAAAATTATAATCTATGGCTATTTAGCCTTGAATGAAGAATGTGAAAAATTTTCTTTATCAAAATTGTGTACTTGTTTATCCTTCTAGGTGGCAGTACTGTTCCAGCAGCAGGAAGTAAAGAAAGAACATCATTTGTCAGCGTAACAGACGTCAGCTCGGATGAAGAACTCATGAAGGATATAGAAAATATATAGTTGATATCAAAATGCAGAATTATTTTTCTTTTTCAATTTAGAAAGAAAAAATTCTTATTGCCCGCGTCACACTGTCCCGATTTTTACGCCGATGGCAACACGATTATGGAAATGTTCAAAATCGGGACTGATCGTATCCAGATCGGGCTATTCGTATTGTCATCTTCAACCATCGTAGAACCATCGGCCACTTTTTCTAGCCTTCGGGGACATCTTCGGGAAGGGTTCTAAATTTTTTAACATGTTAAAAAATCCCCGAAGGTGCGTCCGATATTGAGGGTTCGTATTGAGTTCGTATCACCATCCTTACCATCGTAATGTCACCGGGAATGCATCTTTGAACATCGTATTGCATTCGTGTTTCCATCGTTTCCATCGGGCAGTTTTGACATTACGATGTCTACACGAATGAAACACGAAGTTACCCGAAGGTCTTTCGATGGCAACACGACTTCGTGAAGACCTCATAATCCCGTCGTATTGCTATCGAATAAAAGTACGAAGGCGACAAGATGGAACTACGACGGCAATAAATCCAGCTAAATGTAAGTGAATTTTCGCGCTAAAATACATTTAAAGTGCCATGCGCGATATGCACTGGTCAGTCTAATACGACAGTTAAGAAAGACGTTCACAAAACATGGAGCTTATATCATATGATTCTATGAGAACAAGAAAGGCGACAGCGTTGTTTCTATTAATTCAAATGGAACAAGAAGAGCAGCTATTACAGGCTCAGGATTTACTTTTACAAGTAAAATATTATTTTTGTCAATTTTTCATATTAAGTAACATAATGAAAATCATAAACTCGCCTCGTACACCAACACTGCAGGAAACCAACTTTTTCTTCATTATTCTGATTTTTTATGTATCGTCTGAGTTGTTGTCCCACGAATGTTTACTCCATAAACATTTTGTTTCCTGTATGTCATATTTTGCCGCATTTGTTGCTTCCCCCACATCATTCCTTTGTTTATATTATTATGATATTCTCCTGGAAAGAGCTCTTTTTGAATAAAAGGGATCAACGAACCCATTACCTTACCTTTAAGATAGATCAGTAAACATGGCATAATTATGGGTGATTATTCAGACTAGTGCACACATTTTACAGTTCAAACAAGGCAATGCCGAGCGTGGCACCCCCTCTTATGTAACATATTGGGGACAAATATGGACACTATATTTGTATATGACACATGCAGAAAATGGTAAATTGAATATGCATATTTGATACATAAACTATTTTTTTAGAAATCAACAAAAACAATCAGTAACTGGAAATACCTTTAATATTGTCTTTGGAATCAGCAGGTAAAAAATGAGTAACCAATTTCCTGTGTATTATGCTATTTCAAGGAGAAAAAAAGTCCATCTGCATGACCTTGACCTTTGGCCTTGAACGTAAAAAATGTCAGATTATTACGAGGAGGAACAATATACCAAATGTGGTTAAAATCTTTTGAAGCATATTGGTTTTAGAGTGTCCACAATGGTGATATTACCTTGTATTACAACTGCCACTGTGACCTTGACCTTTGAACTTTAAAGTCAATAGCGCTTAAGATATTCTTAACGAGTAACACCATACCAAGTTTTAAGCATTTTGGTTCTAGAGTGTCCATAACAATTTTATTTACACGCAACTTACATGTAGTAGGCGAGGGGATAATAAACTAAGTTTTATAAGAACTAGACAAAAAGACCGATTTCCCGCCTATAATTTAAATGCATCGTAAGCTGTACACGTCGTATGGCCATCGCGCCATCATCGTAATCTATCGTGTAGCCTTCGTAATCCATCGTGTAGCCTTCGGCTGAGATATGAAGGTTGAATACCCGTCTTTGGTTAACCTTCGTATGTCCATCTTTTGCTATCGTATATAAATTCGGCACCATCTTATAGACTTCGTTATTCATCGTACTTGCTTCGGTCACTTTTTGGTATTTTAAAGAGATCGGGACCAACTTCGTACGAACTTACAATTTTCGCATTCGGGTATCCATCGTATTTAAAAATCGGGACAGTGTGACGCGGGCATATTGGTTTGCAAACTTGAATTTATAACAAGTTTTAGTATGGAAGTTTTCTTAATGTCTATCTGAAGTAAAGTAACATTATTTTTTCAGGAGATTTTTAAGAGGTCTGATAATGCTGAACGAAGTAGAACCATATAAAGACATTATGAGATAGATTTTGTAACAATGTGGTATGCATTTATTTTTAAGAATTCATATCAAAATGACGTTACAATCCTTATTGAATTATTCAAGAATATTGTAAATAAAATGGATTAACACAAATAAGATATTACGTCTATTTATTAAATGTTCCCAGCATTGATATATAAAGAAGTACTATTTGATATACTTTAAGAATTGCTTTGTTAATGTTCCGTCCAAAAGTTACAAGTATTTTTATGTAGTATATCACATCAGACTCGAAGATTTTCAACTGATGATATTTTTTAAACTTACAAATATTTGTGTTTCTGTACTTACATATTTGGTTTTCTGTTGATTTAACACTCATTAAATGTGATAGTAGTTGTAAAATTTATAATTTTATTGTTATATTTAGGGATGATTTGATTCTGTTTTCAGCCATTGTTTTTTTGCAATTGTCAGTTCAGATATCTTCATTATACACAGGGATTAGCTTCAGTACAGTTTTGTACTTTTTATTCCTGTGAGCAAAATCAACTCGGAATATCTGACCACCAAAAAGTAATTGATAACTCTGTTTTTCTTGAAAGCAGTAGACTGAGACATTTTTAAAACTCAATTTAGGAGGTAAATCCTTTTATATATTAGAAAATATTTCAGATGTAGGGAAACCGTCCAATACTATTGCAAGTTGATTCATATGTGCTACATGATTTATGATTTTCTGAGTAAAATGTGCTATTTAGGTAAGGTTGTAAAATACTAGCCAATGATATATTTAGATTTTTCATGATACACCTAGTGGTCGCAAATACTTAACAATTAGATATACATATTTGATATTTTACACTTTTTTATTGTATGTTTGTAAATAAAAGAGATTGCATGTAATATCTGTGATAATATTAGTCCATCCATGTTTTATACAGTTAGCTGTTTAACTTTTGCCTTATATATTAAAATCGTCCAGAAATGTATTTTTAAAAGAGATTTTTGAAACATTTTTTTGCTTGTTTCAAAACGTTATGATCTATGAATGTTAATTACAAGATAGAATATTAGACATTGAATTGAATAGAGATTCAACTTGATTATTCCCACAGCAATTTTAAACTTTATAATTTACTTTATACATGTACATGTTCTTCATTATTGGTGTTTTTTTTAAAATCTTGTGAACTGCAAAGCTACCAAGAATTGACAAATCTTAACATATAGAACTATCAGGATGTTATTTTTCTTTGGAACTAATCACATTTTATCCTCCCTTCTTTGAAATTATTTGAAAATTTATTAAACACAATTTGTTAACTGAATTATTTGACAGAACATTCTTATTTGTTCAAACATCAAGACTGAAGAACCACTACTTGAAGTCTATTTGAGTATATGTCAAGATTTTCATATGAGCCATAAAGTTAATTAAAATATTAATGTTTATGATTCATGTTGCCAAAATGGCCACCAGAGTACATATACAGACTTACTGGAAAACTTATGTGCATATGTAATGTCTGATAGATTTTACATATTAAGATGATTATTTTGAGGTTTTGGGATATGATTTTCAGAATTATAAGTTGAAGCAAAGTAAAAAGTGCAGTTGGAAAGAAACCAAAAATAAGAATATGTTCTTTAAGATTAATCTATGATAGCAAATTCAATTGTACATCAAAGGCTAGATCTACTTTATATTCTATATTTGCATTTACTTTATTCAAATGAAAGTTTGATTGAGGTTTGTAGATATCTTAGATTTGTTTTCATTCTCACTTATGTATGCATGAATTACTATATTTTATGTGTATTTAATGTGAAATATTGAAATATTTATATTATTACTGTACAGTGAATTGTAAATACAACATATTTATAATAAATTATTTAATGATGATTGCTTTAAAATTCTTTTGTTCATTGATATACATGTGTATATTTGCCATCCCTTAACACTGTTTTTTTGTGTATTGATATATATATATGACCTGGTTTCTCTTGGTTCATCGTAAGGCGAAAATTCAATAAGAAAATGTTTCTATCTTGTGCTGCTTTACAAAAGTCCATGCTAGTTGAAATACAATTTCATTTTAGTTGGACATTGCATACATGTTGCCCTTATCTTTAATATTCCAACCTATTGTGTTTTGCAATTATGTTACAAAAAGGGCAAGTACATCAGGTTCTGGGGTTTACTACATATAGTTATAAGTTCTCTGCAGAGGTAGACTTAATTGTCAAGTTGAACATAACTTCATAAGATTAAACAGATGATTCAAAATATTGGTGATAAAAAAAAACCACTTTTTAGCATATGAATCTCCATAACAATAAGATCATACATTTCAATAAAATCATTGTTTAGTGTTACAGTGAAAAAAGTCTCAATGCCTGCCCTCTATAAATCCAACTCTTTAGTTTTTAAAACAATAAAAAGGAATCTATTTCAAGTTCACAAGAAATTGTTTTTTGTGTATACTAATAACTAAACAAATAACGATCAAAACAAAGTTACTATGGTATATAATGTAATCATTTCCCATTAAGTATTGCAAACACAGACAAAAAGAGGCTGTACAATTATTTTTAAATGTTGCAATATGAATTAACTAACAAACCACCTAAAGTATATTTTCCTACTAAATGTATATGTTGCAGTACAAATTGGGATATACTAGCTTGAACTAGGAGGTGCAGTAAATAAATGAAAATTTGATATAAGATCCAGGATATTTCTAAAACTATGTATTGTTTTAGTAGTATGATTCTTGATTGTACTGGATTAAATGTTTATTGTGTCAGTATAGAAGACATATTGTTTACTAACTCAATGAAGTAGGGATGTAAACTATTTGTAAAATTGAACTCATTATATCCCAGAAGGTAGACAATCTGGATGCTCCATACCTTGTATGCAGATACCAAATGTTACTTAGTTTTGTCCGTCATATATCCATAGTCACTGACCTCAATTTCATGGTTTAGCAACTGCCTGAAAAGTAATGTTTTTTTTATCCTGTGAAATTCGCCCTGCTTATGAGTGATAAGATAACTAAATTTGGTATATGGGTTCCTAGCAACGTCTACATGTCAATCGGACAGGGTTCACCTAACCTCAACCTCATTGCATGTATTAGTGATCAAGGTTAAAGTTAGTTACCTTTCTCAGATCCTTAAAGCAGTAGGTCAACAATATGTTGGGTATGAAATTATTGTAAGGGGCACTGGTCAGTCTGGCAGGTTTCATCTGACCTAAACATCGCTTTCATCCTAAACCAATGTTAAAGTTAGTAACATTATTATTATAGACATTATTAGGTCAATTTCTCAGACACTTTACGGAGTCTGGCAGGATTAATGTGATCTTGACCTAATTTTCATGGTTCATTAGTCAATGTTAAACATTTTGTTGTGGATATTTTTCAAGTACTATAATAGGGATTCTGTAAACTATGTTGGTGAATCGAATTACTGTAAAGTTTACATGTCTGTATCGCAGGTATCAATAGAACAATTTCTTCAAAGACAGTTTATTTAAGGTTTTGCAGGGTAAATGAAAGTCGTTCATGGATTTTTAGGAAAATTCAACCAAGAGCGTTATGTTATTTTAGTGCAAAAAATTCTGTTTGCTTTCAAAGACCATTATAATTAAACTAGACAACGGTATGGACATAGAAGCAAAGAACAATAAGACAAACAATAATCATGTCACGTAATGTTGTCATTTTAGCGTTATATTTTACATTACAATATAAAGCGTGAGGTTTGGCAAGCCATAAGGTAGATTCAACCCACCGTTTATTTTAAAGAGGTACTAGACACATAACATTTAATTCTTACCTATAAGGTCGAAATAATTAATTAAAAATGCCCCCAAAGAAATTTTGTCAACTAGTATTTGATTTATTACTATTAAACAACGGTATACTACTGTTGCTTTTATTAAACGTGTCACTATCGAAAAGTTTTACTATTTGATTGATTTGTTAAATGGAAAGAAGAAAGCAAAATGCAAGTCTACATGAAAATTTAATGATAGTCCTTAAAACTAACAAAAAGATTTTCGTGGGAATATTATAGATTCTTCCTTTTCGTATTTAACAGATTTTCAAAGAATTTTGAAGAGAAGGAGTTGCATAGTATCCCGGGTTAGAGCGAAAAACACACACACATATTCTAATATTAAGATTGATCAACTTATGGATTAGGAAAACTTGAAACATAAAACTTAAGTGATGGGATATGATAATCAATCAAATAAAGAAGCTAAAATTGAATGAATATTTTAAATAGTTTTATTATGATGGGGTTTCTGTAAATTAAAAAAAAAATCCATAAATGATTGACAGTTAAGTATAGAAAATTAAAATTGATTCTAGGAGATGATCCAAAGACGTAAAATGCAACAGCTTGATCGCCATCGACCTTTTGTCCATACAAACTTCCACGCTGGAGAAAAACGCGTGTACACATGCATCATAAATTGATTTATATAAAAACTAAAATCGTTATGAATAATTTGTTTACGACTTGATTCACCAGAAATAAACATGAAAACATTCGTTGCAGTTTTGTTAGGAATTATTCTAAATGAAGTTTTATCCAAACCTACCGAGAAAGGTATGTTTTAAAATTAAGAATTTATGTGGAATATACTCTGTTCAAATATTTAGGATCTTTGAGTATACGTTTAATGTTGATTTTTAACATAACTAGTAGAATTTTCTTTTTCATGGGCAAACGAATAATACATATTCTTATAACTACTTTTTACAGACGTTAAGATTCGAAATGGGCAGTTCTTGAATCCCCGATTTAAGTAATATGACAATTTCTCAATGAAAATTTATTTGTTATGCTCACAGTTTAAAACCAGACAATTGTTTAAACCGAGGATGGGATATAATAGCCTATATCATAAACTTAAAAAAAAAGCTTTTATATGTGTCTATCTATTACAATTTTTGTAAACAAAAACAAAAAAGGAGTTTAGACATATTTAACCTAAATATATTGATTTTTATATCTGAAAGAAGCTATTTCGAAATACTTCTAATAAATGTGTTGCTTCTGTTAAGAATGTCATACTTTTATTATTTCTGTTGTATGTGCTTGGATTTTTATTCAATTAGTTCTATATTGAATAATGTTTGTTTCTCATTTAATGCGTATTTACTTTGGCTTAGAATACGTTTTTAAGATATTAAAATTTTATAAGAAAAGACAGACAAAGAGTATATTTTTTTAAATACAGTCTTAGATAGCCCGAGTTCCGTTGATTGCTGAAAAATCATTACAATTTTCAAAACGAAATCTTAGTTTTTCTTTGTTTTGATATTACATGTATAATCTTCTCTGTTTAAAAAAAAACTACCCAACTGCACAGATTCACATTTTTAATTATAAAATAACCAAGACGATCATTACGTATAATGTCATCATACTAAACATATGACACGGTGCAAACAAACTATTATATTGTCTTTATTTTCTAGGACCACATATGGAGCCATGCGTTGATCCTTTAAACTGTCTCCATGGCGTCCTTATGCATGGCGATAACGAAGTAGGTGATTCTCATAAAACAGAAGACAATTATCTTAAATTCAAGCCAGTTTTAGAAACAGGTCCAAAACAAAAGCCAGGACCACAAGATGCCGAGGAAACATTTCACGGTGCTTTAATGCATGATGACAAGGATCATTCAAATTACCATAACGAGGATAAAACGAAGCAGCCAGAGAAGCCAGCGGAATCGTTTGGACCGAAGGAAACTAATAAACTTATGCATGATGTAATGCATGGCGACACAGAAAAGTCACATGAACATGTACACGAAAAGATACCAGTTGAAATCACTAACAAAGACGTCAGTGGTCCACCAGATGCCGAACAAATGATGCACGGAGTTTTAATGCATGGAGGAGAAAATGTTGAAAATCATCATGTGCACTCACGACCAGAGGACTCAACACAAAAATCTAAAGGTCCCATGGACCAAAACACACTTATGCACGATCTCATGCATAGCGGGGAGCATGTCGATCATTCGGAAGAAAAAGCGAATGTTCCAGCTTCTCCATCTGGGCCAAACTCAGAGGCACTGCATGGTATACTGATGCACGGCGACTCTGACATTGGCCATGATCATGGCCACGATCACAAAGAGTCAGATAATGTGCCTTTTAAATTTGATATTGATGAAATAAAGAAACTAGGGATTGATCCTGAAATTCTAAAAACAGTATTATCAGAAGACCAAGAGGATTACAGCAAATGGCAAACACAAAAGTTATCAGATACAGATGATGATTATTACAAAGGAACGTATGTGTCTATTTCAGATTCTAGCCTCGCAGACATTGAACTCATGAAACAAAGGTATATAAAACACGAATTGAATTCTGAAGAACAAAAAGAATTCGATGCTTATGTTAATGCTAAAGACAGTGACTTAAATTCCGATGAGATGGCATCAAATTTGGACTTAGACTCAATAGAACATGATACTGGTGACATGCACCATGATTTAGAACTGATTGGAAGTACTCAACCTATTAATGAAATACACAGTTCACACAAGGAACACAAACACAGACGATGATATTTCAGTAAATATTTCGTACTTAAAGACAACGTTCAAATTATGGTTTTTACATGAGTGTCGAGTTTTGTGTTATTGCACGTAAAATGCGTTCATACGCAGTTCACGTACAATCCGGGAAAAAAATCAAATTTAATGTTACGAGCTTTAGAAACAAGGCTACTTTTGAGACTCTCATCAACTCTTTTATATATAATTTCCATGTTTCCGTTGGTTGCCATTATTGAGACTAGTTAACTATACATTTAACTTTTAAACTATATTATGCTAAAATTGGTGTTTTTAGGGTTATTGAATTTTGAAGCGTTTGGCAACAACTTTTTGGAATTTTGGGTCCTCAATGCTCTTCAACTTTGCACTTGTTTGGCTTTATAACTATTTTGATCTGAGCGTCACTGATGAGTCTTTTGTAGACGAAACGCGCGTATGTCGTATTAAATTATAGTCCTGGTACCTTTGATAACTAATTAAAATAAACAGCTTGGTGCAGTATTAGACTATTAAGACAACAACCACAAGGCAAGCTTAATCACTATCGCATCGCCTGAAAATGAAATTGCTACACAAATAAGATTTTCAAAGTCTAAAGAGTTTTGAAATGACAATATACTAAGATAAAAATGAATAAGATGTAATCATTTCGTAAAGAAAGACAAATAAATCAGCTTCTTACGGGGCGGTCTTTTTTCCACATGCATGTAACATTGAATTCAATATTTGGAAGTTGTTAGAGTAAATATATATGGGCCCTTTTAAATTCTAAACAGGAATAAATGATTTGATATTGATAGATGAAAATACACATCATAGATACTTGGATTAAATTAAAAAGGTATACTTTTTTTTTTAAATATTGTGACAAGGAAATTTAAACTACTAGTATCCCCTTAACTGATGCTCATGGTAATATGGACGGATTATTCTTTTTAACATATTTTATAATATTTTTGACTGTTTTTCAGTTTTCATTACATTATAATCTCGTCATTTTGTAAGACTGATTTTAGAAAATATTTTGATATTCTTCTTTTAACAGTTTTATCGACGCTTCTCTGAATTCCTATTAAAACCGCAGTGTAAACACAGAAAAGTGACAACACAAGTATTTGTCATCGTAAAGGGAAACACAGCTATTAGATCAATATTTTTTGTCAAATTTTTCTATTTGAAGTATCATATGTCAATGAATGTTTGCTCCGATTGGAGCATTAATCTTAAGTTATCTATCTTCGTCTCTCTTGTTGATGATTTTTTTTTAATTTAGAGTTTACATTAACGGTCTACAAAAATTTATTGCCGTAATGTCAGTAATGATGTTTGAACAAGCATAATTTCAGAAGTGATTTTGGGTGTGCACGATTTTCAAGAATCATTAAATTTTTAAAAAAAAACTTGCTAGTCGCAGATAAATGGTTTTTGTATAAGTTGTTATTGGCTTTGAACTAGCTGCCAGTAACTTCGAGTACCATTATATCGATCTGTACTTAGTGCTTTTAGTTGTTGCTATAGATCTAGATGAGGGATTGACAAATACTCTGCCACGTCCGGTCTGTGTTTTTGATTGATGTTTTCTCCTTTGTAAAAATCTGATTAGTTCAGCCTTTTTCGACAGATTTTAATAGTTTGCTCTTATGTTGTGATGTTACACTACTGTCCCAGGTTGGGAGAAGGGTTGAGCGCTCACAACATGTTTAACCCCGCCACATTCTTTATCTGACTGTCTCAAGTCAGGCGCCTGAAGTTCTATGATTGTTGTTGGATTTATGTCTATCATATTTGTTTTTCGTAAATTGTTTTGTTTTCTCAATTGAATCTTTTATAGCCGACTATACGGTATGGATTTTTCTGATGTTGAAGGTTGTACGGTTGCCTATAGATATAAGAATGTGTAGTATGAGTGACAATGAGACAACTCTCCATCAAAGTCACAATTTATAAAAGTAAACCATTATAGGTCAAAATACGGTCTTCAACAAGAGGCAAGCTATACAGGACCCCCAAAATTACTAGTGTAAAACCATTCTAACAGGAAAACCTGCGGCAACGGTGTAATCTTTATAAAAAACGAGAAACAAACAACTCTTATAAACCACATTAACAAACGACAACTACTGAACATCAGATTCCTGACTTAGGACTGCAGGTCTTAACAAATACATCGAATCTAAACGTTTTTAACAGGTACAAACCTTCAACTTTATCTGAATCAATAGTTTGACATTTACAGTATACAAAGACACACTATAAAATATCAATTGAAATGGCTGAACTCAATCAAAAGACATATTAACAAAAGTGAAAATACATTGAACGAATAAATTTAATCTATGAATCAATGCAAATACAAAATCAATAAAATAAAAGGTAAACAATTAAAGACAACAGAAGTATACCACTGTGAGATGTTAAACAATTTCAGAAAACAAATAACCTTCAACAAAAATCTGCCAATTACAATAATATACACAGTAATTGAAAATAATTTTGTTGTCAGAAATACAGTTTAAATGGAGAAAGGAAATATTTTTTAACGAAATAAATAGTTTTGTTGTTCATAGCACGAAGAAGTGAAAAGTTATCGTCATACATCACACTTACCAAAGCCGGTATATAGCCAAGATATAACTCCGAATAAGTATGCATTAAATAACAAAAGCATAACAAATGGTATCAACAGGTCATATTAACAAAAAGTTCGATTTGAAAGTACTCGCAATTACTGACAGCTAGTTAAAATCCAAAAACACTTAATTAGAAAAAATCATGCATCAGAGACTATGAACATATGTTTAAATGTAAAATGCCATACATATGTATGCATATTTTATTTATGTGTAAATAAATGGAATGAAAATGTTTTTTTTTCAGTCAAATTGTGACCATTAATCAAAAGCTGAAACGGATAGCAACTGTCATTTTCCTGACTTGATATAGGCATTCACTTATGTAGAAAATGATGGATTGAACCTGGTTTTATAGCTAGCCAAAATCTCTCGCTTGTATGACAGTCGCGCAAAATCCCATCGTACTTTTGTTTAAAGTTAATAACACTTTTATGTAAATTGGATATGCATATATCCACAATATCATTGTATCTTAAGATAAATATTGTGAGCGAGATAAAATATTGTCCAATGACACTTGTAACAGATAACACGAATGTTAGATATAAAGGAAGGTTACTTAGAAATAAATACTTTTAACAAGAATTCGTTGTGAAAAAGGAAGTAACAATGAAGGCATTACTTGTGTGCCTTTTTTGTTTAGTTCAATTGGATTATATACAAATGTCACATTTTAGAGGTGGAATGATAATGTGGGAACCAACACAAAACAAAAATGAGGTACAATATTTATTTTAATTAATATAAAGGGCTTCAGAATTAAATCGAAAAAGTTTAATCAGATATTTATCCAAATAGTTTTTCTCTTTTTGCGGATAAAAAACAAACAGAACGTTGACATGTAGCTAAACTATTGTAGTCTATCTTGTTTATTTTTCCTTTAACTTTCATTTTGACAGGAAACTACTACATACGAATCATAGATGTTAAAAAAAAAATAAGAATTTTTAATTAGAATTTTATAGGTTTGTGACTGAGTACAGGTGCAAACAAATGCAGCGGGTTTAAACGTTTTAATAGGTATTAATCTGAAACAACAGTGTAACTATAAAATATCAATTAAAATGGCTTAACTCAATCAAAAGACATATTTACACAAACAAGTGAACAAACACTAAACAAATACATTTGATCTATGATCTATGAATATAATAACAAATTAATGATTTAAATCTGAAATCCCCTTTACATACAAATTGGTAATTATGTTACTATCACTATGGAAACATTGATCGTTGCAAAACTATACATTTAAATGCAGCAAACAGTTTGTTGAAATTTAATACTTAAGTAATTTTTTATGAAATATTATTCGTTAATTCAGATCTAATAAATATTTAGCGCATTGAGCCTTCCAACTTAAGCGTAAAAAGCGGAACTACCGTATTTTGGCAAAAGATATTTCACGATTCTTTCACGAGCACCAAAAAGCCGTTCCCGATCTTTCACAATCCAAAATATTATATTTTACAAAGATCTGATAGAATTAAAACAAAAACAATTAAAGACAACAGAAGTATACCACTGTGAGATGTTAAAAAATTTCAGAAAGCAAATAACCTTCAACAAAAAATCCGCCAATTACAATAATATACAAAGTAATTGAAAATGATTTTGTTGTAAGATAAACGGAGAAGGAAATATTTTTTTACGATATAGTTTTGTTGTTCATAGTACGAAGAAGTGAAAATTTATAGTCATACATCACACTTACCAAAGCCGGTATATCACGGCCGACACTCGGCTAACCGAGAGATTGGTCGGTTAATCTATATTGAGTATGCGGCTATATCGGCGGTTGGTCTGTTAATCGGGTTGGCTAAAGTCTGTTAATCAGGTGTTATCGAGAAAATCATTGAAAGTTCAGCATGTTTCATGGTATAACTTTCTAAATATATTTTCATCATAAAAAGTATTCATGTCTAACAAAACAATTCAATGTACTGAATTCAGTGGTGTAATTATTATTTTTCTAGCTTCGATGTACGATCTATAAAATGAAAAGGCGGGTTACTTATCAATAAATTTATACACATTTTACACACATAAAATGTACACAAAATGACACATTGGTTGAATTTACTTGCATTCAATATTTTGAACATCGAAAAAAGAAAGGCATTATGTTTGTTAACCATATTGATATCATTGTGTGAAAAATCTACACGAAAATCTGTATTTTGGTGACATAAATCAATCTTTATTTAAAACCGGGTCTGTTAATGGGTCGGATGTATAAAACTCGGTCTGTTAATTGGTCTGTTAAGAGTTATGAATGGCAATAAAAGTATAATTTTATTGATATATGGGGTGTTATCGGATCAAATGAGTAGGCTCAAGACGAGCGGCTAAAATATACGGAAACACCACATGAGCAATGAAACATAGCATATACAGAAACAACACATGAAATTGAAAATTGATAAAAATGGTTTCAAAAAGTGTAATATTAAAGTAATATTAATTTCATCCAAGAATGATCGCATATATCATGTTGATTCTGCTTAATTGTCATGCATGACACAAATTTGTCATCTACATTGGTAACCAATATATATAAATCAGAGATAAACGTCGTAATGTAACTAAACATCAGTAAGTAAAATATATTGGGATGACAAAATATGAAAAGAAAGAAAGAATAATGAGTAAGATAAACAAAATGTAGAAAAAAAATGACATAACAATTTAAAGAGTACAGAAATCAACAAAAACCCCAATCCGGACCCTCATGGTATACACGAGAATCTGGATGGAAACGCAGAATATAGAATAATATATAAGGACAGTAGAGAGTGATACATTGCTAAAAACGAGAGAAAAATAATACTTGTTTAAGAATACACACATGAAACACCGATGGCTGTTGAAACAGTAACGGATTGCGATGTACTTATATTGGTGACAAATTCTAGAGGTTTACATGCGGACAACTATGGTGGCAGGTTAATGCCATTTTGCGTTTTAGCGCTTTAGCGTTTTCGCCTTACATATTCTATATGCGGAAACGCGAATTTGCGAAGTCGAAAACGCGAAAATGCGAAATCGATTTCTCGTTTTCGACTTCGCGTTTTCGCGTTTTCGACTTTGCGATTTCGCCTTTTCGCTATTTCGCGTTTTCGCCCTATAGAATATGAAAGGCGAAATCGCGAAAACGCGAAATGGACTTCACCGGCCACCATAGACAACTGTAGTTCTCCTCTGCACTTATGTAGAAAGGAACTAAACGGAATAAAATTAATTGAAACTTAAAATAACCAAATGTAGCTGCATTCGCTCCTTTCCGTTTACTTCTTTAGAGTGATTTGTAAACAACATATGATTAAGTAATAGAAGAAAAGAACCAATTGGATGATGCTGACGAATTAGGGTTTAACGTCCAGTGACAAATATCATGTTCATATGTGAACGAGAACACGTTATATGTACCCTGTGTTGTATTAGAAAGACACTTTCAGTCGGAATTGAGAACGTGCTACTTCAAACAGACACAAAACTTAAGGCTGATTGAAAACGTCAATAAAAAATTCATGCATATTCCAGAGGCCAATACATATCACGCTATATTGAAGTGACACACCCTTCAATAAAATGCAAAGAAAGTCAAAATAAAAATGCTCTTTCTAGGATACTGTGGCACCGTATTGTCATTTGTGTTTACTCAGGAACATCTCATTCTTAAATTTGTCGTGGCTAAATAACTCTTAACTGACACAATTTCAATTGTCCAACCCATTAACAGACTTTATTCCCATAATTTTCACTAAAACGTGGTATTATTCACGTTATTTTACAATTATGAAATATTTACTAATGTCAATTTATTTTTTAGAACCACAGTACTATTTTTTGTCCTTTAAATGATATCTAAATTTGTTTGTTTCGCCTTTTATTCAAAAAATTGCTATGCGTATAAGCATAAATACTACATACTTGCGCGACGCCTTTTAGTTTTACTGAAAACTGCGCAGACTAAGAAATGTTTTTACAAATGCAAAATGTTCTATGATAGATATCATTTTGTCAGATACTTTTCTTTTTTTGATTTGGTTCTTATAACATGCCAAAAATCTGTATATTTATTGGATTTTAACATTAAATTAAGCGTTTTACTCTTAACAGACGTATAACCAACCCGATTAACAGACCAATCGCCCATATAGCCGCATACTCAATATAGATTAACCGACCAATCTCTCGGTTAGCCGAGTGTCGGCCGTGTATATAGCCACGATATAACTCCGAATAATTATGCATTAAATAACAAAAGCATAATAAATAGTATCAACAGGTCATATTAACAAAAAGTTCGATTTGAAAGTACTCGCAATTACTGACAGCTAGTTAAAATCCAAAAACACTTAATTAGAAAATAAATCATGCATCAGAGACTATGAACATATGTTTAAATGTAAAATGCCATACATATGTATGCATATTTTATTTATGTGTGAATAAATGGAATGAAAATGTTGGGTTTTTTTTTGTGACCATTATATTCATTAATTTTTATTAATACTATATAATATTTCCAAACACAAATAGTTGCTATACAATAGAATAATGTAGTTTAACAGGCATATAACTGTGAATAATTTCGATTTTCTTTTATTTTCTAAACTCCAAACTAACCCATTGTGTATGTATATATTATAGTTGTTTTGAAAGATTTTGCCGTATAACTTCTTATTTTCATTTTGAGTTTATTGTCAACGTATATAATATTGCCAAAAGTCCATTACTCAAGTGCGCACACTCTATTAGGTTATGGTTATTGACTTCTGATTTCTCTGTTGGCTGCCTGTATTTTATGTAGCTCATATAACAAAAAGTAAAATAACAAAAATACCGAACTACGAAGGAAATTCAAAATGAAAAGTCCGTAATCAAATGGCAAAATCAAAATCTTAAACGGATAGCAACTGTAATTTTCCTGACTTGGTATAGGCATTCTCTTATGTAGAAAATGATGGATTGAACCTGGTTTTATAGCTAGCCAAAATCTCTCGCTTGTATGACAGTCGCGCAAAATCCCATCATACTTTGTTTAAAGTTAATAACACTTTTATGTAAATTGAATATGCATATTTCCACAATATCATTGTATTTTAAGATAAATATTGTAAGAGAGATAAAATATTGTCCAATGACACTTGTAACAGATAACACGAATGTTAGATTATAAAGGAAGGTTACTAAGAAATAAATACTTTTAACAAGAATTCGTTGTGAAAAAGGAAGTAACAATGAAGGCATTACTTGTGTGCCTTTTTTGTTTAGTTCAATTAGATTATATACAAATGTCACATTTTAGAGGTGGAATGATAATGTGGGAACCAACACAAAACAAAAATGAGGTACAATATTTATTTTAATTAATATAAAGGGTTTCAGAATTAAATCGAAAAAGTTTAATCAGATATTTATCCAAATAGTTTTTCTCTTTTTGCGGATAAAAACAAACAGAACGTTGACATATAGCTAAACTATTGTTGTTTATTTTTCCTTTAACTTTCATTTTGACAGGAAACTACTACATACGAATCAGATGATAAAAAAAAATTAAGAATTTTTAATTAGAATTTTATAGAAGCCTCGTTTTTAACATGTCATTATGAAAAAAATAAATGAAGGAAAAAAGTAGTTTAATAAATTAGTTTAAAATAATGCAAAAATCTATCTTTTGACAGTAACGTGTATTTCATTTGAATTTTGAAAAAAGTCAAAAATATTCTTCGTCAAATAAAACATTATAAGCGACTATTGTAAATGGTAGTCAATGTACTTTTCAATATTGCATATATATATCAGAGGATTTGCCAAAGGTTGATGATAGAAAGAAAAGATTAAAGATCATTAAAGAATATACCGAAATTATTATTTTTAATTATGCACCATGAAATACCCGAAACAAAACGACAATAAAACAAGCAGACAAACAAATACTTTATTTGCCAATCATGGCGCCCAAAAGGATCTAAATAACTACAACCATGATTTTTAAACAAAATGCGAAGTATTACATGTTTCATAATCTGCATCACCTAATGTATTAATATCAGTGGGACTGTACTACTGCATATGGACCATCAGTCTCAGAGGGTAACATACGCTCAGTAGTCATTTCTTCGATATTTAATATGTATAACAAAATTTACCGGACCTTTGGAAACTTTGTCATTTTTAGCAAAATTTTACAAAAACGCTACTAAATTTGTTAATTAACTGACAGTTTTGATCAGAGAACCTCCTGCACCTCCACAAAAAATGGAACACATAGTGAACCTGTTATTAAAGAAATGTTATACCAGATTTGGAAATTCAGTAATATTTTAGAAAAATTGGAAAAAACACTACTTATCAAATTATAATGATGGTACTCTTGAGTATGATGGTTGTCGTTAAAGTTTGATGGTTAGAATTTAGTGAATGCAGTTGTCGCCTCTTAAGTATGATGATGTTACTAGCTGAAGTGCGAGGGTTATGTTTTGATAATTGGTTTCCTTAGTCCGATGGTATGGCGCAGTAGTTGGAATGCTAATGTGCGATTTTCTAGCTCACAAAAGTATTCTAGTCATGTTTCAGCGTTCAGACCATCTTAAATATGTGATTGTTTAACCATACATTCTCTTAACAGCTCTCACATTACGGAAAGAAACACAATTTGTACCGTAACTATCCAAATAGTTCATAGTTCGACTCGATCTCTAGTTAGGGCAGTACAGATAAATGTAAGATACAATAACGTTTAAAGAATGAAATGCCGAACTATCACCTACTTATTTACCACTAGTATACATATATTTAAAATCAGATAATAATTCTTGCAGACCAACCTTAAAAAAAAACTATTGTCCTTTTGTTCAAAGTTCTACAGAGAAAGAAGAAAACAATAAATAAAAACAAAACTTCAAAAAAGAAATACATGATACGGTATATTGAAGTTAGATGGTATATATAACAAGATGTAATATGAATGTCAAGTCACAATTTTCAAAAGCATACTATAATAGGTCATAAGAAGCCTTTTTGACACCGAACAGCAAGCTATAAAGGGTCACACAAGTGACTAGTGTAAAACCATGCAAACAGAAAAAACAACGGTATAATCTATATAAAAAAAAAACGAGAAACGAGAAACATTTAATAACCACACCAACAAACGACAATCACTGAACATCAGGTTTGTGACTGATTACAGGTGCAAACAAATGCAGCGGGTTTAAACGTTTTAATAGGTATTAATCTGAAACAAGAGTGTAAATATAAAATATCAATTAAAATGGCTTAACTCAATCAAAAGACATATTAACACAAACAAGTGAACAAATACATTTGATCTATAGTCAGCTAGCTATAAACTCGGGTTTAATCTCCAATTTTCTACATAAGGAAATGCTTATACCGATTCAGGAATATGACAATTGTTTTCCATTCGTTAGATATGTTTGAGCTTTTAGTTCTGCCGTTTTGGATTTCCCTTGGAGTGACTGTATTTTTGTAATTCTACTTTATGTTATGCATTTATTTATAACAGAGTTTCCAAAGGAACTTCTATAAGGTGGAAGATATATAATTTGACATTTCAAAAAAATGTCATTAAAAGCATAGGATAACATGCATCAACCATGTTTAACCATAAAATAAGGTGAACCTGCCGAAAGACCCCTTCTAAGTTATTGAAATCTACTATTTTGCAATAAATTAAATATCTTTTAAAATTAAATACATGCACTCGTGCGTAAATTAACTGTTCATACAATTTGAAATATAAAAAAAGAAGTGGTATGATTGCCAATGAGACAACTCTCCACACGCGACCAAATGACACAGAAACTAACAACTATATGTCACCATACAGTCTTCAACATTGAGCAACGCCCATACCGCATAGTCAGCTATAAGAGGCCCCGAAATGACAATGTAAAACAATTCAAACGAGAAAACTAACGGCCTAATTTATGTACAAAAAAAAGAACGAAAAACAAATATGTAACACGTAAATAAACGACAACCACTTTGAAATACAGGCTCCTGACTTGGGACAGGCACATACACACAGAATGTGCTGGGATTGAACATATGAGCGGGATCCCAACCCTACCCTAACCTGGGTAATGCTTGTTTGATTTTTACGGATGACTATATCTCGTCTCACCATTTTTGATATATTCCACCTGTTTGGTATGACGATAAATTTTCACTTTTGTTCTCGTACTATGCACATCAAAATTATTCGTTTTGTAATATATGATATTTATGTATACCACTGTATACCTTACAACAAAATTATTTTTATTTCCTTGTGTACATTTTTTTCTTTGGCGATATTTTGTTCAAGGTTATGGTTGTTTTTCTGATATTGTTTTCATCTAACCTTCTTGCTTTATTAATTTGCATTTATTATGTATCATAGATCAAATTTATTCGTTCAGCGTATGTTCACTTTTTTTTTTCGTGTAAATGTCTTTTGATTGATATTTTGCAGTGTGTCTTTCTATATTGTGATGTTACACTATTGTTTCAGGTTGGATGAAGGTTGATGCATATTAAAAGTTTAAACCCCGCTGCATTTGCTTACACCTGTCATAAGTCACCATGATAATCCGTGGTAGTTGTTTGTTGCTGTGGTTCATAAGTATCTCTTGTTTTGTTATTAACCATAAAACATAGATAAGAGTCTATATGTATTTAACAGTTCAATTTGCCGATGTAATCTCAGGTTTCAGTGAAGTGAAAAACTAGTTTAATCTAAAGTAAATCGGTAAAAATGTTCATTAGGTCTTATGCTATGTCCTTGTTTTGTGCACCTTGCCGACTCTATATAAAACTTATTTCCTACTATCATTTTTATAATTATCTAAGTGGTATCAAACTTAAATAAACAGATCTGAAGGCCAGTTTAATTTATCACAAGTAAGACAGGAAGTAGTATTTGAAGGACAAAACTCTATGTTTAGAAATCATTAGAAACATAAATATTTAATTACCTTGCTTATTTTGCCGAAATTGTTTATCTATAAAAAATAAACATCCTTATTTTATGGTTTGATTTTCTCGCTGTGTTGAAAACCAATTGGTGGCATTCGGCTGTTTTACTGTCCTTTGGTTGGGTTGTTGTCTTTTTGACATATTCCCTATTTCCATTCTCAATCTGATTACTAATAATTTCCGAATTTAGGTTTGAAGATAATTTGAAAGGTGTAAATTGGGTCAAAGGACATTAAGGATTTAACTCCCTCAGGCAAAAATAACCATAGATAGATTTGTTCATTATTTTTAGGTATCTTTTGGTCATAGAGCCCTTTAACTGGTTAGGTTCGTATAGATCCGTGGCTGCCAAGGATTCGACTTTTGGCGTTTCTAATAAAGGTACATTCGAGAAAGCACAGCAGACGCATGAAATTTATAAAGTATTATTTTCAAGTTTTAACAATCTCATAATTTAAATAGGAATGAGAATGCTCTTCAAGTTGGTCATAACACTTTCATTTGTATTTGCTTGAAATGAACAAAGGAGTAGATCCGGTAAGGACCGATTTTGGCCTCAAATTTCAGTTTCATCTGACGAAACATTTTGACCACTTTTTAAACACTTAAGTGTCTATTTCATATGATGCAATTAATTTATGTGAAAGATTTTAACTTATTTAGTCATTAAAAACGATCCGATTCTGGCTCAAATATGAGAAATCTACCAAATATGCGAAAAAAATGTCACTTTTCAGATGGTTTTTGTCAAAAACGAAAGTGGCCGCATCCGTGTTCATCCTCAATCTTTATATATGTTATGTATTATCATTAAATACAACTTCTATTTCAATATTTTGGATGAACACGAATGCGGCCACTTTCGTTTTACACGGAAACCGTCTAAAATTTAACTAAAATGCTGGAATTGTGAAGATTTCAGTAATTTAGCATGAATTAATGGTGCTAGTTCTCAATATATGTGCATTGTATTGGCAAAAAGAGCACATATTTATGTAGCAGAACCTCTCTACTATCCAATAAATGACTAAAAGTTTACATTTTAACAATTTTGTAAAACTGCTATATTTTGGGGCCAAAAAGGGGTCTTACTGGACCTACTCCTTTACATTTGATTATTTGTCTAAAGTAGATAAACAACTTTTTTCCCGACCAAATTGGAGAGGACAGTAAATACAGTAAATAATCTATAGTTAAATCGGAAAGATATCCAACGGGATTATCTTTTTGTGTTAACGTGTAAATAATGTTAGACAGATAAAATATGATATTTGTCACAAATGACCAACATGTTAGATAAAAAGAAGAAGGTTATCTAGAAATGAATATTATTAATAAAATCGGTTGTTGAAGAAGAGAGTGACAGTGACGGAGATACCCTGCGTCTTTCTGTTATTAGTATCTTCTATTAGCTGATTTTAAAATGTTGAATTGAGGAGGAGAAATATTGATGTGAGAACCAACAGCCAATAAAGATAAGCATCACACAACTATGCGTTCTTTTTCATTAATAGTTTGTTTTGATATCAAGCGGTTGGGGAATATGTTAAATACAAGGCCACCCATACTTTACTCAGTTTACGCATAATAAGACAAACATCAGCTTATTTTAAAGAAAATTGTGGTTATAAACGTAACTTAAAGCACATTTGCGTATTTAACAGCATTACAAATATCTACAGTTAATACGAATTTCCAAAATCAACCCACGTGAAGGAAGGTTGAGGACTGGAAGAGTAATTCAATTGTCATTATCATTTACTGAAATACAAATTAAAGACCCTTGACCAAGATGAGCTCCATTCATATCAAAGATATATTGTTAAAACAGTGAATAGAACACGTATACAGCTGTTACGTAAAATAATTATAGGTTAGACAATACATGACCAAGAATTGTCTGACCAATTTAGACCATATTCACACTTTCGAGTGACCGTACAAACTTAGTCTTTCCCATTGTAATATTCAAAGCTAAATAAGAGTTCACTTTTTATAATGAAGTGGATGTAAAACAAAGGTAGTTCATTTCAATGAATGGAATAAAATAGCACCGACATAGTCTGTGAGCACCAAAAAGATAAATTGTTTTTTCTTCTGCTTCAGGTAAAATTTTTAAAATTCTTTAAGTTAAATATCTTGAGATTTCGTTAATTCAAAAAGCACACAACTTTATATAAATCCCCTTTTTGACTTTTTTTTTATAATTAAAAAGTCACTGTATAAATATTTGATTTCAGACCATTCAACATTAAATGCTTACGATTTATTGATAAATTTATATGTATTGTGTTTTTTTAAAGAAAAAAATCCTTTGCGGTCACTCGAAAGTGTGAATATGGTCTTTATATATCAGTAGTCTTGTGTCTAGTCAGGTGTTGTTTTTTTGAAAGAAAGAAAATTAATTCACTCAAATATCAGGTATATTTAATGTTTTAACTATATCGTTACCCCCATTTCATTTTTTTTTAATTTATTCTATATATGTGTACCATTATAAAATGTTTTTGTTTTAATCTTTTCTCCTTCATCTTTAATCAGTAGATTTTTGTCCCAAGGAAAATGCCTCAGGGGATTGTACACACTTTTTTAGTGCAGTTATTAAGAGTTCAATTTCATAATTAACCTACAATGAAAAGTCATTCATGTATAGCATTTCATAGTGCATAGAAAGCCATTTACTATGAAAAGTAGAGGCGAAAAAACTGACTTTTCATTGGACAAGAAGGGGTGAGTATGTTCTAAGTGTCGGTTAGTGTATGGAAAGATATATACTTTTCCATACACTATCCAATTTAGCACTTATTTACAACTTGAGTAATTCTGTAATTAGTCTATTAACATCAATTCTCTGTATGCATCAACCAACAGCTGATCACATAAAAAACTAATGTGATAGAAAAACTACCTCTAACATCAAAGTTAGTTGCTTTATTCATAAAAATCAGTTTTAAATCTTAATCATCCCAGTCCTTCTAGTCGGTTGCTAAGGAACATAAATTTCCTTAGCAACCAAGGAAAAAGTTACCTCAATATGACCAAATTTCAATTATGAACAGCTCATTTATTATGGCAGATAGTTTTACATAGTTTATCATTAAATGAACAACAGAATATGCTTTATAAAAATATATTTATTAAAGTAAATCGTATACGGTGATATACAGTATAGAATATCAGAGCTAATAGCTTTTTTAGGTACTGTGGATCTTAGGCAAAAAGAGTAAAATTCGACAAAATTTGGTCCCTAAAACATTTTTTTTGCAGAAATATAGCCAAAACATTACTCACTACACTTAAAGATTAGGTATTAACTAATCATTAATGAAAAAATATCTCTGGGTAAATATATTTTAAATCAAGTGAGGATAATTCAAATTGGGTCATATTAGGGGTGTGAACTGTTCATGTAGGCCAATTTTTCATATGTTTGCTATCATACCAGACAATTTCAACCATATAAACCAACTAACATGTTCTATTGATGTTGGTGTTTGTTGAATATGCTTGTTCAAATGACTGACCTATGGTTGACAATAAAAAAATGCAAACCTTAAAAAAAAAGAGAAAGGGGAGAGGGGTAGGGGTTGGGGGTAGTGACATAAAAAAAAATATTTTGCACAAAAAATTAAGAAATAGAGAGGCACTAAGATCAAAGAATTTTGGTATGGATATTTCAAATAATTTTCTTTAAATACAGAGATAAAAAAATGTGTTAATTACTAGGTACGTTATATTTATTGAAAATTTGGGTTTTATGTTAAAAATTGGGGATTTTGAGAATCAATATATTTTACAGAGTATACTTAATTTCTTTAAGAAATACAAATATATTCTATTTTTAGCCATCGCAGCCATCTTGGTTGGATGGCTGGGTCACCGCACATATTTTTTAAACAAGATACCCTAATAATGATTGTGGCTAAGATTAGTTAAATTTAGCCCAGTAGTTTCAGAGGAGAAAATTTTTGTATAAGATTACAAAAACTTACGAAAATTTGGTAAAAAATTATTATAAAGGGCAATAACTCCTTAAGGGGTCAACTGTCCATTTTAGTCATCTTAACTTATTTGTAGATCTTGCTTTTCTGAACATAATTACTGTTAACAGATTATCTCTATCTTTAACAATATTCAAGATAATAACCAAAAAAAGGCAATATTTCCTAAACAATACTAATTCAGGGGCAGCAACCCAACAACCGGTTATCCAATTAATCTAAAAATTTCAGGGCAGATAGCTCTTGATATTTCAGTGTAATAAATATCACAAATTATGTCCGGAAATTGTTTTAAAAATAGACAGGCAACATTTATAATTAGTATGTCACTATCTGTGGAATACAGTTTTTTTTCTATCTCTTGAACGAAGATTTTCAAAAAGGGGAAATAACTCATTTTTTCAAAATTACATCCAGGTTAGTTTGATCATGAAATGTTTAATTGCTGGAATATGCAATATTATATAATTACCCTCAATACATCTAAAAATAATTTTTTTCATAAGAAAGGACTATTTTATCATGAAAATATTCATATGAAATATTTATTTACAAATAGAGCCTAAAAAAGGGGAATTTCAGGGTAAATTACAATGACTAGTATTCCTCTATTGGCAACTTTCTGCAACATTTACCAAAACATTGTTTGCACCATTTTGTTGAAAAAACATCCATAATTTTATATTGTATAGTCTTTTATGTGAGGATTTCTGGGTTTACGGTAAAATCAGATGTAAAAAATGACAAAAATCGGCCAAAATCATGCCGATTTTTGTGTTAAGTGGACCACCTTATGTACAAAAAAACTGTTTTTATTTGAAAAATGTGTCAGTTAGCAGTTTAAATGATTGAAATCGTCTCTTATACCAATGAAAATAGAAAAAAAAATGTTATGCTTTATCTGATTTTTACCATAACATACAATGTTAGCCATTTCTCCTTGCTATACTAATATATACATATGATGTCACGTTGTTTCCATGGCAACCAGACTATACAGATTTTTTTTTTTTTTTTTTTTTAATATGACTGTTAGTTTGGACCATTTCAACTTAAAAAAAAGTAATCGAAAAAAAACAAACCTGGCCAAAATTTTTCATATTTGGTCTATTATTACAGAAAATTGATGTTAATGTGTTTTGGCTAACTAGTTGTAGCTCATCTACATAGTTTTGTAAATCTACTCTCTAGTATTGCCAATGTGATTTCAACTGATCGGGCGGAGCTTATGGTTTAATTTGCACAAGGACAGTCTATTTGAAGTGTGTGTGATAAGGATGATTGTCGTTATAATTATTATTTAATTATAATCATCAAATGCATATACAAAAGAACTGAGTGTATGATATGGGACGAATAACTGGAAACGTTATTGATGAGTTTATCACAAAGTCCTGTCTATAGATGGACTGGTCTAAAATAAGCGAACTTCTTTAACCCCACCCAGTCAAGTGAATAAATCTAGTAATAGCATTGTAAAGTATGTTATTTCAAAAGACCCTTGACTCCAGAATGAAAAGATGGTAGCTGCTGGTGTAAGTATATTTATTGATAATAAGCTGTGTTTTACTATTCTTGTGTTTCTTTACATGGCAAGATGATCGTGATGATCAATGCTTTTGAATGAGGACATACAGTTCAAAAAAGCCGGTAGCAATTTTTGTCGTTTTTATATCTTGATAACGATGCAATGAAATCCGATGCATTACGTTTGCGCGCAAAACTCATTACATTTGCGGGCAGCTTTTGATTACAATTGCGCGCATTTATTTAACATTTAACTCAGGTAAATACAGGTAATAACATTTATTTATTATAAGTTTATTAAATTATTTTCAAGTAAAAGTACCCTTTCCGTTAGTCTAAGCCACTATCTCACCCATGCGGAGGTGGAAGCAGGACTTCAAGCAAGAATTATAATCTGTCAATACGGAGAGGATATCCATCGTATACTAATGATTTTCCTTTCGATTTGCTTTAAAAGAATAACTCCAATATATGAGCCTTCACAAAACTTTACAAACTAACTTAAATTATTTACGAATTTAAAAGAGGGGCGTAAAAAGGGGGTATCTGCACGGAAGAACGCGAAATGAAATTGCCATTTCACGACGAACGAACAATTATTAATTTCTTGCACGTTGATCTTTTCACAGATTTCAGTCAACACGGTGAATAATGAACCTCTTTCACGGGTGCACGTGAAATAAAAATGGCAAAACACGTTACACGAAAATAACCGTTTACCACCCACTTAAAGGCGATGACTATTCGAGGTACTTGTTCACTCTGAATAATTCGCAATGAAAACATGTATGCTATAAGCTATAATGGGATTTATCATGAACACTTTTTATTTTATTTTATAACTCGATATAAACAATTTATAATTTGAATTAAAAATATATTATCACAGATAATGATCTATAGTTATATTCATTTACAAACAATTTTCATTTATATTTTTAAATTATTAATATTCATATTACCCTTGTGGTCATTCATGCGCAGTTACTTAGAACACGGAAAAAGTATGTAAGCAATTTGATTGGACGAGAAGTTGTGAGTATGTACTAATTCTGTCTATTACCTTCTATTTATTGTGTTATTTGAACATACTCACCCATTTCGTTCAATGGAAAAATCAGTTTTTTTTTCTTTCTTTTTTTCATAGTACATCGCTTTCCATGCACTAATAAATTCTACACTGAATGACTTTTCATTGTAGATTACTTACGAGTTTGAACTCTCAAAAACTGCACTTACGAAGTGTACAACCTTCCTTGGGAATTTCTTAGGAAAAGATCAAAAGGCAATTTCTAAAGGAAAAGAGCAAAAGAAAAAAAAAAAAGAATCATGAGTTCTATTATTGTTTGTCTAACAATTATAAATGAAATCGGGAAAAATGAAATATAAGCATTTTAAGTTGAGATTTTAACTAGGCAAATGTTATTTAAATTGATTAAACATATAAAGACCTCAACCTCTTAAAAAATATATATGTAAGATTAAACATAATTTTATACAAGACTTTAAGATCAATGATTTAAAAAAATCAAAGGCAGTTTTGGATAATAAACCAATCTGTCATAATAAGCATTTATCTGATGTTGATTATAAAAAAACTCATCATAGATACAAGGATTGACATTTTGTATTTACCCAGACGCGCGTTTAGTCTACAAAAGCAGTGATGCTCGAATTAAAAAAGTTAAAGAGGCCAAAAAAAGAACACCGTGAAAGAGCAAAAATTCCTAAAAGTTTTGTATAATACAGCGTAGTTATCTATTCCTGATGTAGAAAAGCCATAGAATTCAAAAATTCAAAGTTTTGTAAACAGTTTATTTATAAGTATGACAATATCATTGAAAATTCTTGTCAACACAGAAGTGCTGACCATTGGACTTGTGATACCTCCGGGGAATAAAAACTCCACCAGCAGTGGCATCGACCCAGTAGTTGTAAATAAACTCATTATAGATACCAGATACATGATGTTCTTGAGATATAGATTCTGCGTACTGATGTTGTTTATCATCTTAACAACGTGTTATATTGTTCTTTCATTTGTCTTTGTTCTATTATTAATAGTACTTTTACTGTTGGATTGTTTTATGTGATATACATCCCGTCAATGTGTTTTATTATCTTTCATTTTTTGCTGGTGTGTTTTGTATATGCAACTTTTTGTGTTTCTTTGGTTCTTATAACGTGACTCTGTACTTTTAAAGATCCCGTCAGTATGATATTGTTCTAGTGTATATCATTATGATATATTTTTTATTATGAATTAGAAAATACGCTGAACCACAAACGTCAAAATTATTCAATCACGTAGTGAAATGATCTATTTGTGGATTCTTATAAATTCTATATAACTTTTGGAATATTTTAAATCTCGGTCTATTTCTGAAATGACATGGTTACGTTCATCATTTATTGACTTCATCTTTGGAAAAATTTCCACAAGTTGTTTTTCATTTATTAATAGCTAGGCTCACATGGACACATTATTCTGGTATAATTATTCTCAAGGTTGTTGTCATCACATGAAGCTATAACAATATCAGTTAAGAAGGAATAAAACAGGGTGAAGTATTTCAATTATAACTGAACTAGGCCCCTCATTTGAAAATATATCATCAATTTTTCAAATACATTTCTTTTCTATAATATACATTTAAACCACATAAAGGTTCAATTCATTTATCAAAAACGAACTACGTAATATGTTCCTGTAATATATAAACAGAAATCATAATCTTTCAGTCAGTTTAATTGAAGTCTGGAGATTGCATGTCAGTTAACTGCTAGTAGTCTGTTGTTATTTATGTATTATTGTCATTTTGTTTATTTCTTTGGTTACATCTTCTGACATCAGACTCGGACTTCTCTTGAACTGAATTTTAATGTGCGTATTGTTATGCGTTTACTTTTCTACATTGGCTAGAGGTATAGGGGGAGGGTTGAGATCTCACAAACATGTTTAACCCCGCCGCATTTTTGCGCCTGTCCCAAGTCAGGAGCCTCTGGCCTTTGTTAGTCTTGTATTATTTTAATTTTAGTTTCTTGTGTACAATTTGGAAATTAGTATGGCGTTCATTATCACTGAACTAGTATATATTTGTTTAGGGGCCAGTTGAAGGACGCCTCCGGGTGCGGGAATTTCTCGCTACATTGAAGACCTGTTGGTGACCTTCTGCTGTTGTTTTTTTCTATGGTCGGGTTGTTGTCTCTTTGGCACATTCCCCATTTCCATTCTCAATTTTAAAGAATATGTTTAACTCAACCTGTCCCCCTTCAACATTTCGTCTCTTTTTTTCCGTTATCTTATTTATATTAAAAATATTATCCCATTTAGCTTCTGGACCCATAACCCATAGTATAAACTAACAATTCTTACCAAAAACAATGGATAATTTCAGGTCCGCATCACTTTCAGAGTATCTTGGCGTCGTGATTACACTGAGCATACTCAATGTGACGCAAGTACAAAAGACCAACATATACTCAAAGGATTTAATACAGGATTAATGGAATGTCTGTATGGCTGTCGGTTATACAATAGGACGATAGGTACTATGGAATTCTTCTGTACAGACTTCAGTGAGGATGAAAATTGGACGTCTGGAGAAAGGACGCTTATATATACCTTTCCGGCATCTAATAGTCAATGGTACCAGTTTGGGTATGTTAATTTAACAAAAAAGGAAAAAAAACGAGTGCACAATACACACGGTTTCATTTATTTAGGAGATGCTGAATATTGAAACAAAAATCGCATTTTAAATTAATTTATCTGTAATTTCTATTAAATATATGCTAAATCATTGCTGCTGATTTATCAAATCGAATCCAAGCGTAACAATAATAGCTATATAAAGCATTAAAGCTTCATCTTGCTCAAGATAATAAAAAAATCCAAAATATGAATCATGGAGTTTTTTAAAAGTCTTCAACCTGATACAAAAACTGCCATCACATCAGGATGTGTTATGTTAAACTGTACCCTTTGTGTTCCCAATATAAAACTTTGTCATACACAAAACACTCCTTGTGTACAGACATAATATATGTGATGGTGGTCCCGTACCATGGTCCGATAGTCTTAGACAGGTTGAAGTAGTTTCTTGTACCGAAGTTACTTTACCTTCAGCATGACTACATATTGCTATTCAAACGATTCTTCGAATTAAGCATGATAAGATGATTATGTTTTGTACATACGAATGGCTACGTTTCACGATAAAACACGCTAACACATACTTTATTAAAGCGAAAATCCTTTATTTTACCAAAATCTTCGAAATGTACTCCTTTTTAGTTATTGTCTTTCGGTACTCTAATTTGAAGAAATCCTGCTGTTTAATCAATTATTAATTCTTAAGAATGGGAACACTTTATACATGCTACATTTTCCTTTCAATATCCCCATTCGCGACACTTAGTGTGGAGTCTTTTCTCTTTTGGGTCACATTTTGTATCAAATAGCCAATAATGATGACATCGAAAGCCAAGTAAAAATATCCAAAAATAAAAATAGAAAAAAGAAAATACTTCAAAATCAATAATAAATACCAATGATAGATGTCTTCTTTTAATATCACAAAAAAAAGAAGCAGAAATAGATTTAAGTTAGTGTAAAGCACTTAATACTTTTCGGTAAGTAAAAACTTGTGAACTCTTTCTGAATGATTTTAAAATCGCGATGACCGTGAGGGCATTCTGATGTTTTGTCACCATAGAGATTTCTACTTACATAACTTTCGTTTTTGACTGGTAACCGATCTATAAATACTCGGACATCATCGAGTGCAAAATAAAATTCCTTATCGCTTGTTATAAATTCATTTCTTATTGAAAACTCATAAAAATATTGTTTTTAGAACATAAAGTAATAATATGAAATTTGTTTGTCGTTAAAAAATATATATCAGTAAAACATCATTATTATCTATGCACACGTACAGAAAATCGTGTTAACGCATGCTGAAGAATATATCTCAAGAACGTTTTGCGGGAAAATATGAATACCTGCTCAAATCCAATCTATAAGAAAAGTCGACTTATTTCAGAGGAATGTCCTCCATGCACTTGCACTACACTATTATTTGATTAGAATGATATACAAATGGTTGAAAAGTATATATACATGTAATCTGGGTTCCTGATGTAACTGTTATATAAAAATATTAATATAATATTTTATCATATGTTTAGTAGTAAATACAGTAGTTTTGCATATTTGATAAATAGCCTGCTGTTTAATCCATATCGCGCAACTTTGATGCGCACCCTTTATCGCATACCCTTTATCACACCCCTACCCTTTATCGCATACCCTTTATCACACCCCTACTTTTTTTTTAACATAACGTCAGTTTTTTTTGTTTTTTTTTGCTTAAGAAAAATTTTCCTCAAAATAGGTAAATTTTATGAATGACGTCATTGTTCAAGGTATGCGACGTCACGAACGTCAAGTTTTCATATTTTTTGGCACACTAAATGCAACTATAAAAAATACAAAACACATAGATAAATACAATAATAAACAAAATATTTTTAAAACAACAGCACGCAAATTGTAAGGCAACCCAGGTGCTTCGGATAAGTAATTGAGCAGTTCTGTTAAGGCCTTTTAAGCAAGACAAAAGTAGAACTGAAGGTAACCCAGTGCTATGGATCAGAAAACAGTTCATATTATATAATACTCTTCTGTTGAAATATATGATAAAGCGTATAATACATGGCAAAATCCGTATCACATGCCGTATCACCCTCGACCAATATCATCCCTCGGGCCTAAAGGCCCTTGGGCTGATATTGATGTCTCGGGATGATACGACATATGATACGGATTTTGCCATGTATTATTCTCTATGCTACTGACAATATTTTAGTTATACTGATGAGATTAAATTCCGTGTCGTTCATTCATCACCCACTCACGAACTTGTCTCAGAAAAAAATATATGTTTGTACATTAACCTCAGTTTCTGGTCTAGAGATGTGATTTAATTTCGGAGACAAGTGCTTGTGAACATCCACAAGAACTTGCGGTAATCTGATGTTCAGTACTTCAGTACTTTGATTGCAACGGGAACATTATTGTTTCTGACTTTTCGAATTGATTTGATAATGTATTTTGGAATTTCTTACAGTGTGCAACTTTTTGAACTTGAACATTAAGGGCATATATATATAAAAGAAGATGTGGTATGATTGCCAATGAGACAACTGTCCTCAAGAGACCAAAATGACACATACATTAACAACTATAGGTCACCGTACGGCCTTCAACAATGAGCAAAGCCCATACCGCATAGTCAGCTATAAAAGGACCCGATATGACAATGTAAAACAATTCAAACTAGAAAACTAACGGCCTTCTTTATGTAAAAAAAAAATGAACGAAAAATAGATTACTATATATAAATATATCACTTCTGTGGATTGATAAGTCTAATTTGGTAGGCCACTCTATAGAGAGCTCACGGTTGGCAGCAGTTTTTTCAGTCTTGTCTTATGGTCTTTGATAGTTTAGTGTCTCTGTGCATCTATTTATCTTATAATAAGTTATATGTTTATAAACATATGTATTCAGCTACTTCTAATGGCTAGTATATTATCTCTGTATCCTTTATTTTTAGCTTTCAAGGTAATGCATGGATAAGTTCAATAGTTGGTGTGCGAGGAGGGGACTGGATACTACGAACTACTGCCAGTTTAGCCAAAAGAAATGATACAGGAAAGATAAATTCGTCTCCAAAATCAGTAATGCAACCTATTGTTAGACTGCAGCTTGGGTGCAATCACACAATTCCTATTCCAGGTATTTAGTCAGTGGCGGATCCAGAACTTTTCTTAAGGGGGGCCCGCTGACTGACCTAGGGGGGGCTCTCCAGTCATGCTTTAATGATTCCCAATATAATCAGCTAAATTTTTCCAACGAAAAGGGGGACCCGGGCCCCCAGGGCCCCGCTGTATCCGCCTATGTTAGTTAAGAATTAATAAATTATATAAAAAAGATTTTGAACTGACGTTATGTATTTGAAATTTAATTGATAACTTGTGTTGTGAAAAAGTGAACAAAAAGATCACTTTTTCAATTAATCAGATTATGTTTTTGTCATCAACCTCATATGTAAGTAAGTAGGAATTTAAATTGTATGAACACACGCAGTGACAAATGATTGTTATTGTTTATAATATTTAATATTTTGTACACTGCAATACCGCATACTCCTTGCTATTGCTTTTAAAACTGGCCGATCAATCGTTTAAAGGATATAAATTATGTATGCCTATTTAACTTCAGATGTATTAATGACTTTCAGAAGACATCCGATCTTTTTACTGACAATAATCAAACTGTTATTTCAGAAGGGAAGTGGGAATAAAGAAATGTGGTTTATTTATATGGAAAGTAAGGTAAATGAAATACAACATTGAGTTTTCAAAATGTTGTATGTTAATGAGAAAAAAAAGGTTATTACCGAGATAGGAAAATAAGAAAGAAAACTATGCCAGTTCCTAAATATGAATGGTCGGTACCTTATTATTAAAAATTCATAAATATCACAACTAGTTTTGACTCTTTTGAAAATCATCCCAGTAACAAAAAATATATTTATGCAGTTAGTGATCCTGACAAAGACGACGTCAGATGCAGATGGGCTATTTCGAATAAAGCAGAATGTGGAGGCATTTGTAACTCTTTCAAAGGTGCAGAAATGCATGAGGTAATATTCCATGTTGAAAAAAATCATTTGAGGCATTTATGTGAGTTATTTTACAAATGTATTATTTCAGATGCTAACCATGCATTAATTTGACATGTGAAAACCTTAATTGTTAAAAAGTTGAATCATGAACTAATAATATTATGATATACAGAAAATTAAGGAAAATATAAAGTTGGTTTAATGTCTTCCATCAAAATGCCCCCTTTTCTTGAAAAATGCTGTCTTCCCTCTTTCTTTCTTCGTGCATTTGTGGTCTTTATAATAATTTATGGAGTACGATAATCCTACTCAGACACAGAATTGAACCAATCAAATATTGAATTTGATGTTTCGAAAACACATTTTGTACTTTGAGTACTGATTAAAGTTTAATGACTGTCGCAGCAATTTCCTTTCAAGAAAAATCTGAAAGGAGACGCAAATCTTATGTATTCATCAACTGGGAATTATTTGGTCCATTTACAGTTTGGATGAAACAAAAAAAAGGAGTATAAACAATTTGGAGATATATCTTTCAGTAAAGTTGTCAACCGTCCTAGGGGTTATTTTTTTATGCCAGTCTTACTTAATTTTTGGTACTCAGTAAGAAGTGAAAATCAACAATTTGTGTAATTTACCAGTTCACACTATTTTTTTAATTAAAATGATAAATGTTTCACTAAATGTGATCAACATAGTAACCACACTGATTGATATGGTGAGTGAAATTAGTTTTTTTGATCGAACATAAAGTCAAAAATAGAATCCAAATCCTTCAAGACCACATGTCTGTAATAAATCGTCGACAATGTGACACAATTGTTCCCAAAACAAAACAAAAAACAAAATAAAAACACATCATACACCCACTACAATTATTCGTTAATAAAACTCAAGCATTTTGATGCTGAAATTTACAGTTTGAATATGCTTATATTTCTTTTAAAAATATGAGTTGCACCTTTACCAAGATAGTTATATCTACAGTTTATGATCAAACTCAATAAAGACAAGCCTAAATTGTATTTAAGTGATAAATTTAACAACACTTACCTTTATCTTGATGATGTTTTGTCGTTAAATCACCAAGAATTTTCGAAATTTACTGCAAGAGTTTAACCAAAGTAACTTAATTTAAATCAATCAAAATAAACGAAAATAACTGTCTTTTCATAGATTAAGATATTGTTTTCCATTGGAAACTCCACACTAAAATTTACGACAACGGGGACGATTTTTAGTTCATTTTGTTAATTTTCCTTTTTAATGATGATATTCCTTTGGAACCATCTTATAGTATTTATATATTACAACTCGTTTCATATGTCCGTGTCTGTTGTAATTATCATTGTAATATACATATGCACGTTCATGACTCTACAATATGTTGATACCTGTATCTTGGCATTGCACAATATCATGTTTTTCCCTGACTGTTTACTACGTCCTTACAATAAAACCATTAGATGTAGATATGTACTGATTAAAACTTAAGTCACATAATTATGCATGATGTTGTCGATAATTTGTTATTGAAATTTAACTGGCTGTCAGTACCTGCAAGTACTCTCAGATCTGTATTTAGTGTGTTTTTGTTGTTGGGACGTACAAATACATGGCCACGTTCACTCTGTGTTTTTCTTAGAAGTATTTTTATTTGTATCCATCTGATAAGTTAAGCCTTTTTCAACAGAGTTTTTATAGGTTGTTTGTATGGTGTACTGTTACATCACTGTCCCAGGGTAAAGAAGGGTTGAGCGCCAGCGATCATGTTCAACCCCGCCACATTCTGTATGTGCCTTAATAGTTTTACATTTTTCATTATTGTTTTTTTTTTTATAGCTGTCTATACCGTTTGGACTTTTCTCATTGTTGAATGTTGTATGGTGACATATATCCATTAATTTCTGTGTCATATGGTATCTTGTGTTGTCTCCTTGGCAATCATACCCCATTTTCGTTTTAATACGTTGGATTGTACGATTTTAAAAGACATTTTGGAATACTTAATAAAATTGAGAATGGAAATGGGGAATGTGTCAAAGCGACAACAACCCGATCATAGAGCAGACAACAGCCAAAGGCCACCAATGGGTCTTCAATGTAGCGAGAAATTCCCACACCCGGAGGCGTCCTTCAGCTGGTCTCTAAACAAATATGTATACTAGTTCAGTGATAATGGACTTCATACTAAACTCCGAATTATACACAAGAAACTAAAATTTAAAATCATACAAGACTAACAAAGGCAAGAGGCTACTGACTTGGGACAGGCGCAAAATTGCGGCTGGGTTAAACATGTTTTTTGATATCTCAACTCCCCCCTAAACCTCTAGCCAATATAGAAAAAAACAAAAGCACAACAATACGCACAGTAAAACTCAGTTTAAGAGAAGTCCGAGTTCGATGTCAGAAAATGAAAAAAACCAAAATGACAATAATACATAAATAACAACAGACTACTAGCAGTTACTGAAATCCAAGCTCAAAACCTCAATTAAACTGATTGAAAGATTATGTCTTCATTATATGAATATCAGGCACAATCCTTTCTGTTAGGGGTTTAGTATAATACCATCATGAAATCAATGAGGATAACATAACCTGTGTCATGCCAACAACTAGTTTTAGAATAAATGTGTTAAATACCGATGCAAAGACCCTATAAGTGAATAAATATTAAAGCCAAAATATGCAATCTTTAAGGACCTGACAACAGTATCGTAACTGCATCTCTTCTTAATAAATCTGTTTAAAGGTTTTGTTAGCTTTCGAGGTGAATACTGACATTTTTGTGCTTTGTAAAGAATATTACCATAAAAGATTGGATGTGAAATACCCGAACGTATAAGATGTCTGCAAATAAAGTTATATTTACGAATGATTTCCTTATACCGATGATACAATTTAGTAAATGTTTTGACTAGTTTGTGATATCAAAAACCCTGGTGTAATAATTTTTCAGTAATACATAAATTTCTCTCGCTAATATCTAATATCTAATTAAATACACACATGTCATGGATACCAGCCAAAAAGCCGGTAGATTGACAGTTACCCTGATGATTGGACTTGAATGTTTAAGGAAATTTATCGAGTGAAAAAAATATAGTTCTTCCTTTCTGGTTGAAGTTTAAGAGGAACATTAAACAGACTCATTATCTAGGACTTCCTTTTTACAAATGATCGTTGAAGTGCATAGGACGATTGTTCGGTCCTATTGGCAAACATATTTTGTAAAGTGTTTAAAACAATATCAAAGTATCAGTTACATTGTAGCCATACTTGTATTTCAGCGAGAATGTACTATATCATATTCAGCAAAACACATTGGTTGGTACGGAGTTGCAGTTCAAATTGAAGATTTTAACTCAACCGAATCTCTGAAATCACTAAGTAGTGTCCCATTACAATTTTTAGTCGTGGTTTTCAGTTCAAATACAACGTGTGCCAGTAAGTCAACTTTTGTTGAACCAACGCGTGTAGATGGGTCTTGCATTGGAATACCATTTAATACTACATATTTTGATCAAATTGTTAGTAGGAGTAGTAGCCAAACAATCAGGTACGTCAATTTAAAAATTTTATGCATTCGATCTTTTCTGATTGCGTTTAAAATAAATTGAAAACAACACGTTTAATAATTTCTTGCGTCCGAAGCGCTTTTCTGGATTTACCTGCATCAGGAACGCTCAAAGCCAAACATTTGAAATACGAAGATGTATAAGTACCGAAGACCTATATGTCAAAAATACCTAAAAAAAATAGCCAAATTCATCTTAAGCCAACCTTGCCTGAGGGAGTTGAAACCTTCGTTTCTTAATAATTTCAAAATTTATAAACGGACAATTTTAGTAAAGTTTGTTAAATCATGTCAGTACCGAAGTACTGACTACTGAGCTGATGATACCCTCGGGACTGATATTCCACCAGCAGAGGTATCGACCCAGTGATGTAAAAAAACAACACGTTTAATATTTCTTGCGTCCGAAGCACTTTTCTGATTTTACCTTCATCAGGAACGCTCAAAGCCAAACATTTGAAATTCGAAATATTCCTCCCGACTATTACAAAAGAATTTATTGTATTATCAATATTCTCTTTGGTATTCACATAGGGTTTAAAGAGAACTGCTTATTGCTGGCCCTAATATAAAAATGTTCTATCCAGAAAAATGTGTAAAGGGGTTGTCTTGATAAAGGTATCTAGAAAGAATGAAAATTTCTTCATTTGTACTGACTGTTGTGTATTAACACGTTTAAAATCCGTCTTAGCGTTTCGGAATAGAACACACCAAGAGTTATATTCATTTTAAAATAACATGTTCTCGTCTTGATTAGGACATTACTATGGATGTTAAAAAGCCACCCACCACTCCATCATTCTTTACTATATCATTTTTATTTTATTTAACTGCGATATGAAAATATAATTTCACTAAGTTATTAATTGATTTCACGGTAATTTAATGTAAGAACAGTGTAGATGTAATTAAATTCAATGCTATTTAAAAAATGGAGAATACCTGTACCAAGTAGGTATTATGACAGGTTTTTTTTTCATTCGTTCTGTTGGTTGATGAATTCTACAATTTGATTTTGTCTTGTTTAATGGACTTTCGTGTTTCTGAATTTGATTTGGATTTCGGTATTTTTGTTAATATTTTTAAATTGTTAGAAATAAAGCCAATAAACCTTGTAAACATATCTAAAGTCTCCAAGGATAAAAATAACATTAACACATATTTGTTTGTCACGTTAAACAGTATCAGAGAGATTCAAACGTCTTCACCGCAAGGTATGATTAAATCTGGACTAGACATGTATGCCAATAGGGAATGGTATGTCAACATATCATGGACACCAGTTATTGGGCAGGCTGGACCTAATATATTTTGTTATACTGCGTTAGATAGTAACGGGTAAGTTCATTAATGGATTTTTATATAATTTTGTAGATGCTATTCTTTATATAATATACTTTCAAATAGCATAAATGCATATTTACCCATAAGTTTACGGGAAGATATGTAGTTTTGTAGATGTAATAAGTCCTAGATGCATGCTTTTTGTTTCTAATTTGTTTTTGGCTTTGAACTAGCTGTCAATTACTGCGAGTACTCGCAGATCTGTACTGAGAATCTTTTTGTTGGTGGGATGTACACAACAAAAGTACCCGGCCGCGTCCACTATGTGATTTTGTTACATACATTTCTATTTGAATCCATTTCATGAGTTAAGGCGGGGTTCGTGTTGCTTAGTCTTTAGTTTTCTATGTTTTGTCTTCTGTACTTTTGTTTGTATGTTTGTCTTTTTATTTTCAATCTATGAGTTCAACTGTCCCTCTGGTATCTTTCGCCCCTCTTTAAAGCCTTTTTCAACCGATTTGTATAGGTTGTTCTTATATTGTACTGTTACACCAATGTCCCAGCGATGGGGAGGGTTGGGATCCCACTAATATGTTCAACCCCAACCACATTCTGTATGTATCTGCCTGTCTTAGTCAGGATCTTGTAATTCAGTGGTTTCGTTTGTTGTTGTTTTACATACTTGTTTTTCGTTTATTTTTTTTGTACATTAATTCGGCTGTTAGATTTCTCATTTGAATTGTTATACATTGGTCATTTTGGGGACTTTTATAACTGACAAAAAAAAATAGATAACCAAACGATCATAAGATATAAACAGTACATACAGTTTTGTGTCAGAAATTATTTTGAGAAACAATAATCATAATTTGGAAGAGATTTATGATATTATGTCAATTTAAAGAAAGAAAACAATCAGTGATTACTAAATAGTGCATTTTAATTGTCAGAGAAAGTATTAAACATATCATAAATTAATTTTGGAAAATAATGAAGACTTAGGGTTTTGTTCAGAATCCAACAAAAATGTTATTTTATATTTTGGGGACTGTTGTATTGTACGCAATGTTTGCTGTCAATAAAAAGATAAAAGAAAAATAGCATTTTCTGCTTGTAATTTGGTACATCTTATTTGTATTTTGTTTACGTAAAAATCGTCAGTGGTGCTTGAATGCTTGAACAGCAGAAAAGCAAAAATAAAGATGAAGTTGAGGACCAATAAACACCGAAAATCTAAATGGTTTATGCAATGGTTTATGATGTATGCTTTCTTTAAAAGGAGTTCAAAAACCTAAGTATTTAGAATAATACAACATTAAATAAACGTTTCAGTAAATTTTCAGAAAAATACATATCAGTAATATACAATTTTAAGACACCAAAAAGGTGACTACCTGGCAGGTTATTTAGGACAAAAGTAGTTTACAGATGTTTGATTCTCATAAAAATGATCTTATCATATGCACTCATAAAAGGGAAAGACCTGGTTGTTCGACAACGAATTGTTGGTTATTAAGCGACAGGAAATATTAAAATTAAAACGAAAAATGTTCATGACTTGAACGAAATTTGCAACAACCACTTTTAAAAAGCTCCCTATAATGAGAAAATGAATTCGATCTTTCAACGAATATTGGGTACAAAAATGTAAAACGTGTTGAATATTAGTGGTTAAGAATGTGATTAAAGATTTTGCAGCAGATCGTTTGAATCTCTACGAAACCACATCTGGTTTACACCTATTGTTTGATGTGCTTCATTACAATATTTCTGAAGGTCATCTTTTATGAGACAGACCCATTTGTGTTGGTTCTTGAGTCGTGTCTGACTAAAATGAGATGATAACTATGTTTAAATTCATCAATCCATTATCTCTATAGTAAAGCTAAAATTTTTGGATAACTTAGTAATAAAAATATAGATTATAATCCTATTCTTATACTTGGATAACCCCTGCTTGAATTGTGCCTATTTGTCATGAAAACGAATGATGCATACTTAAAGTGACAAAGTTTTGATTGTATAGACTGTAAACGGAATTGACAGTGTTCTCTCTCACAGTTTTTTTTTTTTTTTATCTTATAATACCATTCTCATTCAAGAGGCGCATATCCAACATACAATGTCATTAAAATAACTAACATTTTCACTTCGAGAAAAACCCGTAGAAACTATCCGATAATTACAGGACATACCTATTGTCTTGGCAGGAAATAATATGCGACGATTGAAGTAGCCTGTATAACAATTTCGATATAAAAAAGACTGGACAAAATAGAAAAAAATAAAGTAATGCACATAATAGTTATCAAAGGTACCAGGATTATAATATAAGCCAGACGCGCGTTTCGTCTACATAAAACTCATCAGTGATGCTCATTTCAAAATATTTATAAAGCCAAACAAGCAAAGTTGAAGGGCATTGAGGATCCAAAATTCCTAAAAAATTGTGCCAAATTAGGCTAAGGTAATCTATGCCTGGGATAAGATAACCCTTTTTTTCGAAAATTCAACGTTTTGTAAACAGGAAATTCATAAAAATTACCACATTATTGATATTCATGTCATAAGATGTTATTTAGAATACAGTAGTTTTTATATCTTTATTTGATTTTGTACTTTGCATTGTATCATCTTTCATCATAAATAATATTCAATAAAATTGCGAATGGAAATGGGATATCAATCAAAAAGATAACCAACCGGCCAAAGAGAAAAAAAAGTATGATATTAACAGATTTTTTCAATGATTCTTTATCAAGAAGTACTTGCCAAATCTTAGTCGGGTGTAAAGTGTAGTAAATTGAGTTATACTTCTGTGATACTCAGATCATATTTTCCCACATAAATTTCAACCTAGTACTTTGACTTGTGTACAATTACTAATAGTGCATACACATCAGTGTATCATTACTAATGAATAAACACGTGCGCACATTTTGATACTTGTGAATAAACATTATGCGAAGGGAAAACTAATTTGTCTATATTAAACCATAAGTTATATTACTGTTTAATGTGATCACACTTCATTATTCAGGATGTACTGATAGTTTTAATCCAATTCTGCCCATTATTTTCGTTTTTTTTGGTTAAAATCTTGACGAACAGCAACGTTACAGCTCTTCATTAAATATTCAAAAACATATAGCTATAAATTAGAAAAACGAGTACAAGTAAAAGTATATTTTTCAGACAATACAATTGCTTATTGCATATCGCACTAAAAATCTCTAGACAAACAACAAAACACATGGGATCCTAAATATCTTTACAACCGGAAAGGAACAGATAGAAACATTGTTACAGTACAGAAAAGGTGAAATGAATCTAATTGACGATAAGCAAGACATTTTGTTAATATTAAAGATATTTTTACATAAAAAGTAAACAATAATCAAAAATCTAACTGTAGAAAACTATAATTATAGGGCGAATTCTGACAAGATTTGTGTTAAACTGCTTGTTGGAGGTAAGTCAAAACATTTTAAAAACTTTACCTTTTTCCCTGACATCCTTCGATATTCGATGTGTTGCCGACATCCTTTTTCAATTTTTTTAAAATAAGACGTTTTTCGACCATAATGATGGATATTTGTGAGTAACAAGTATTTTCCTGAGTACAATAAAGAATTCGGACATGTTCATTTGTTGATAAAGTAGGCGGTTCTTGATAATCAAGATGTTGTTATGAAAATTTTGCCGATATCCTGCATGTTGACCCAATTCCTAAAACTGGTATCGAAGTGTTTGCAAAATTGAGATAACCAATAATATTGAGCGATGGCTTATTTATTTTCCTACTTTATATAGTCTTTGGTGGACTATTTTGTATAATCATAGCCCTCATATAACTGGCATAATAAGTCAAATTCTTACCTTGAAGCGACAAAATGGTGGTCCAATTTCACTCGCCGACACCCTGCGTGATGACGTAGATTCCCCCCCCCCCCTTTGTATTATATTGAAGCACCCAGTGAAGAAATAAAGAAAGCTTTTATATTTGTCAAACAGTATTATCGCAGAGCATACGTATCAAATTCAAATGTTTACCAAACAGTGGAACACAACCACTCGAATTATATTTTGTTGTTTACAAAAGGGCATCAGTTTGTCACTTAACAACTAAGATTATATTCAAATTGCAAAAACAAAACGCATATACATACACAGATTAGTGTTGCTTTCATAACAGCCAGTGAAACTATTTCATGTTGATAGAAGATGAAAACAAATGTACAATAGATAGGATCTCGAAAATGAGTTATTTGCAATTAAATGATTAAGGAAGAAATACCGTGATCACCATTGGAAAATGATTACATGTTGGATAGGACCAAAAGATTTGTCGTTGCACCAGGTATAATAATGACCAGAAACAGAGGTGTTACATAGGTTATTAAAAGACATTATGCATTGAATTTAGTGTTCTCATTTCATATATCCCCCAAATCAAAATGGACGCCTCTTACATTGAGTCGTACCTCAGAGATATATTGATTCTTACATTGATACCAATTGATTATCGGAGTCATTCAATCGAGATACTAAGTAGTTAAATTATAAATTTTAAAGTCCGATCCTCGATTGGATAAATCCGATAATGCATGAGTAACTATGTAAGAATATGTTTCTCTAAAGATTGAAAAACAAATTTTCATTAAAATTCCCTTCGAGTGCCTAGCACACAAAGTGGTCAATTTCATTAACACTGTTGCCATATTTTGATTTATCCAGTGAGCTGTTTAACGTTATGACCCTTAAATTCACCCAATCATCTTCTGAGACACTGATCAACAACCTCAGCTCACCTCATCTATCCTCTTCATGCCGGTCGGGATTTAAGGCAACCACACGTTGATTCAATTTTGTTATACAATGAGTTTGGAACGTTTGTATTTTAAATTGCCATAGAATTAGAGAAGTACCAATATCTATACCCGATGTTCCCTCCAAGGAAGTGACATTTATCAACGAATAAAACATCAAGTTTTTAACCAACATTTTCATTTCCAAAGATAAATATAATTTCTTACTAATTAAGACGTTTCTTGTTCAATTTATCGACGATACTTAACCAGATACCATTAGAGAAATAATGGAGAATATACAATTCCCACATAAAAAGTAATCTACGGACCCGCTATGTTTTTTAAACAATGTATCAGTGTATGTTGTATAGTGCTTTAATTATTGTAACAATGACTGATTTCGGAGCAATACATTTTATGATTATGTTTTAAAGTTATTATTAAAGGTATCTTTTGAATAAAACTATTTGTTATATTACTCTTTACTTGTATTTACCTGTATTATTAGCGAAAATAAAATGTTATATTTTGGCGCAAATGAATTTCTTGGGTTTAAAATCTCCAGGAATGTTCGACTCAAAAAGATGAAGGGCAAAATCTATTAGTACTTATATCTACACGAGACTCTAAAACCAAAGCGGACAATCAGTGGATAGGTATAAAGTCATTACATTCCATCAGCTTGTTTTTGTTTTGTTGCTTTATTATGAACACCTTCTGGAATGAGCTGTACGGTGGTTATTCCCCGTGTAATATCAAGTCATAGTGATAAAAATAATATTATGCAATCAATATAATATGTCACTAATTTGATTTGCATGCATTTAATACGATCTAACAGTGCTACCAAATTATTTTTAGTGTCTCCACCAGATATAATTGATGTACAGCCTGTTGGTGATATATATCCAAACCATAACAAATGGACAATCAAATTTGATAAACAGGTACTTGCATCTTTATTAAGTATAGTAGTTTATAACGAACGTGTGTTTACTGAAACTTGCCTGATATTATGAGCGCATTATCCTACTTTCTCGACATATATGTTATTATTCAAGCAGATAAAGCCCAAAACAAAATTGTTTTAAATGTAAAAATTTAAAAAGTATTATTTTGATTTCTGAACAGACAACTCACGCATACGGATACATCATTCACGTAGGAGAAGATTTGGAAACAGTAAACCAGTCTTTCACTGTGAAATTAAATTATGATTTGTGAAAAAAATACAATAATTTATACAACAAATACACCATAGACACTATCATCAAACTATTTCAGGTACCTTGTGCCTCTCTTTTCAATGAGTGATACTTCCAAAACAAGAAGATAAGCTTCTCTATCTGAAATTGTTTCTGGAAATTGACGAGTTCAAACTAAGACACACGCCGAATGTACCGATAAATTCAAGTACCTTTCCCCCCATAACATATCATTTCTCAGTAATAACACACCTTCTTCCGATTTCACAGATCTCCTTTGCGCCCAACGCATTACACTAAGTTTTATGTGGACGAAGTGATTAATTCCGCTCTATGCAAATGAAACGGTCACTATTACGAATTGGTTGACCAATAAATGTTTCTCAACCCTTGGTTAAAATGTGTATGCGGTTCCACCGATTGGTATCCTATTCCGTATTATGAAATTTTTACTTAGACTAATTTTGCATGGTTGGTACATGTTAAACCCCGCCACATTATTTATGTATGTGCCTGTCCCAAGTCAGGAGCCTGTAAGTAAGTGGTTGTCGTTTGTTTTTATGTTACATATTTGTTTTTCGTTCATTTTTTTTAAATAAATAAGGCCGTTAGTTTTCTCGTTTGAATTGTTTTACATTGTCTTATCGGGGCCTATTATAGCTGACTATGCGGTATGGGCTTTGCTCATTGTTGAAGGCCGTACGGTGACCTATAGTTGTTAATGTCTGTGTCATTTTGGTCTTTTGTGGATAGTTGTCTCATTGGCAATCATACCACATCTTCTTTTTTTTTTTATATATATATATATAAAAGCATCTACAGCAAGAAACGTTTTTTTGTCGCCTCATACTGTCTGATTCTGTTTGGAGTTTATGTGAGGTTTCTGTTTGCATATTAAAGATGAACCAGTTGTAACATCGGTAGATTATTATGTTGTAAATGCAGCAAAACTCAATAGCATGAACAGTTGTATAGCAAATATTCAATTCTTTTAGCTGGAATATGATTTAAGGAAGTCTATTCGTTTGCCAATTAGCAGTGCATCAAGATTATTCTTTTCGTCATATTTTCTTTAAAATCTATCTAATAGTAGAATTGACTTATGAAGTAAATATCACTTGAAAAATAGAGTTCTGGGCAATATTAATAATACACATAAAATGTTTACAACAACTAAAGTTTGTAGTGCAGAATTTTGTTTCATCGATTAGATTAAAAACCGTATAACCATTTTTATTTCAATAATATCATTGACCCATTTCAAACCAATTTTTAGTTTGAACGACCGAATAGAACGACATTTATGTACTTTAAAGAGCGTGTTACTGGTGCAGTGGTTCACAAAATTGACATTTCAACGAGCAGGAATGCTCAATTCCCACAAGGTGCCATTGGAAAGACTCTTACAGTACATACCAACTTTGTGTTCAAGGAAAAGAACCATTACTACGTGAACTTAGACCCAGGTATTTGAATTATATTGAGCCTATATCTATTTTCTTGCTGAAAAATATAATTACAGTCTTGAAAGTGTCAATCATATCAGTAAAGCTGCATGATAAATGCATCAACTATAAAAATTCAACAATCAAAAAGGAGAAGCAAGACTTTTGTTTTACAGTTTGTGATATTTTGATGGTTTTCTCTTATTTGAACTTTCTCAGACAAAACTATAGTATGAATATTTGCAAGAGTTAAAAAGAAACAAAAGGGGCGATACAAAACTCCAAAAAGCGAGAGACAACACAGAAGCTAAATAAAAAAAAATGCAATAGTCTCAGAAAATGCTTAGGAAAACAGAAAATTTGGCAACACGAAAAGTTTTGAGACTTTTTGACAGTCCCCTGTGTTTAATTGAAAGTGTACCCGTCCCGATCACATGAAATTGTGGGTTCGATTCACAATCATTTCATACCAAGTCTTTAAAATAGGTATTTGCTATTTCTCCACTATGCACTTAGGAAGGACAATAATGTTGCTTTTATTTTCTTTCTCTTACCTGGCCCATAATGTGGCGGAAAAAAATCTTGTCTTCGAACATCAAAATACATTGCTGGTACTAAAATAAATTATTTGAACACTAACGATGGCTTTGCAATCGATGATAGTTTAATATATTCTTTTCAGGTGCTGGTCGGGGAAAGACAGACTATTGTAAAGTTGAATCACCACCAATTCGCAACAACACATTTTGGTCTTTTAGAATAAGTAAATACTTATCTATATATTATTCATTTTCCTTTTTTTTTCGAGCCTGCGATATTTTTGCCGGTGCGAGGCATTTAAATAGCGATCCGACATTCTGGCGTTGGTTTCGTCGGGATCGTCAACAATTATGTCTAGTCTGTGGTAAAAGCTTTTTCACACATCCACAACATTGTCAAACCTTGATGGAATTAAATGAGTATTGGACAGAAGCGTTTTCTGATCAAAAGACAATATTCAGTGTACAATTTTTTTTCTAATTTCCGTATTTTACGGATAATGTGGCTTATTTCTTTCTGAATAAGCATAAAGAAACAATCTTAGTTTTTAGCCATCAATATCTTTGTCAACCCTTCATTGAATTTATGAAACTTTGACGGACGGATCCTTTATTACCAAAAACAGTATTTTTAGATTTCTCGATTTCTACTTGTATTTGTATAATGTTTTTTTTTCAACACAAATTCCTTTGTCAAACCTAAACGATAAAGTTTTTATCATGATTAAGAAATAATGTATGAAGAACTTTTTAAGTATAAATTTTTCATTTTTTCATATTTTAAGCACTTATTTATTTTTACAGTTAACTAAAAAACAGTATTTGCATTAAATTTGATGGCCATCAATAATGGTTAGATCTAGCTAGCTAAGGTAGTTACAGAAAACAAAAATATGTGAATATAATGTTATATAATTATGCCTTATAGTTTTGACACAGAATAATCCATGATGTAACTTTGTTTACCAGGAGATGTAACAAGACCAGAACTAACTTTTAAATTGGGGCCGACAGTAACAAATGGTAGTATAACTATATCCTGGACATTTAACGAGCCTGTAACATCAAGTTGCACCATAGTAAAACCAAATGGGACATATAAGTGGTCCTGCGACAACTCCTGGTACGGAGACAGTTTGAAAGAGGGGTTCTATACGTTATTTATATTCGGGAAAGATTTAGAGGGTAACCAAGCGGACGTTGCAAAATACAGATTTCAAATAGGTAAAAACGTTAAAAATTCCTTGTTTACAAGTAAGCTTTGAAATTCGGTTTACGATATTATATTTATGCTTCTGTATGATTATATAAAACGTTTAGATTTAAAAATGGCAGATTTTGACCCATGATTTTTTTCCAGATGACCGTCGAACAATTTATGATTTGATGTTGTTACGGCTTTTTTTTTCAATTTTCGCGGGTTATTAATTTTGGTATCGTATTTTTTTCTTAATGCAAAATATTTTTGATAGGTATAAAATTAAAATTAAGAAAGGAAATGGGGAATGTGTCAAAGCGACAACAACTCGACCATAGAGCAGACAACAGCCGAAGGCCACCAATGGGTCTTCAATGTAGCGAAAAACTCCCGCACCCAGAGGCGTCCTTCAGCCTAGTATTATTATATTTCAAACTAGTATTATAAAAAATAAAACCACAAGTAAGCATTTTATGATTTTAATATTTGAGTCATATTGGTTTTCTTGTATAGTTGTCATTATATTTTTGAAGTTTTAAATAGTTATACTCAAGAACGTTTAAAATTTAGATTACAATGAAAAACAACAACACAAAAATAACACATAAAATTTAAAAAAAAACCAAACAATTAAAACGAAAATAAACAAACCAAGACATAATATATATTTCATAAACCTCAAATCTTACTATCAATGAGATATAATAGACATTCATGTTGGCATTTAATGAGAACAAGTCGCTTTAAGTCCTTTAATTAAGATTATAATCAAATCATGCTTTATGTCGGTACTCGTGGTCTAGTGCATAGGAAATTGAAGAAATATTAATAGAATGCATGTGCAAATATCCTGCATATATAGGTGAAGTTTTGTGCTACATTATTTTAATTCATTTGTATATCAAATATTCAAGATTTTTCACAACTTTGCAATTTTATTGAATGTACCGACATTCTATGTATGTGTCGAATATTACTTAAGAAGGTATATTTTTTATCAGAAGTGGAATGTTTGACAATAGTACATAGATTAAACATTCAATTGTTCAAAAGAGAGTCAGTTTAAAACAGCAATCGAATTTAAGGTCAATTCTTCTTTGTTAATCATTAAAATTGTTACGATGCAGCACATTTGCAAAATACTCATAAAATTATGTTGAAAAGCGTTTTGTATTGAGACATGCATATGATGCCGACTGTGATAAAAAAGAGTCTTGTTAAGGGGGCTCGCTGGTATAAATCAACTTTTTTTTTCTAATATAGGATTTCGCTATATTTTTTTTATGAATGAAGTTTATCATATACTTAATAGAAAAATGAAATAAAAAATGGGGTCACCGTTCATTTAAGCTCACAATCTGACTCCGAAAGAAGCATACATTTTTATTAATGTCCTTTTTTTCTGTTGAACTAATAGGAGAAATAGAGGTAATATCGAAATAAAAAAAGAAAGTAATTACAAAAATCGCTAAAATTTTACAATTATTTAGTTTATGTACAGCTTATTCAAAAACAATAGTAAAAAAAATATGGCATTTTTGCATCAAAGGGAGATAATTTGGAGCTTTTTCAATGATATAAAACTTTTAAAAATCATCCGGGGCCAAACCGAATCGATTTTTTTGGGGTAATTTTTGTACCATATCATAAAGTAATAACTAATGGTGTAATAAATAAAATTTGTAATGAAAAAACAAATGTTTATTTTTTTGCTGAAATTTTAGTACCCGCGAGCCTCCTTAAGGTAAAATTAGATTGTCAGCCATCTTTCTATTCTTATTATTATTAGATACAACTCCACCTAATGTGTTTATCAACGATAAACCACATGCCATAAGCAAACGTCGAAACGGTACATTCAGCTTTAGTTGCAGTGAAAACTGTAGGAGCTACTGTAGTCTTTATGAAGAAGGGAACTTGCCAACATTCACCATCTGTAGAACGCCCTATCAGATATCTATATTAAAAGATAACACAGCTTACATTTTTGCCGTGAAAGCTGTCGACACTGTTGGAAATGTAGGCAATATTACAGTTTACAGATTTATGACAGGTAGGTGTTTGTCTGAACAATAGGGTTTCATTTTTGTCGAGTCTTGGCCCCTCTACATTCGATCATCGGTGTAATCGGCGACTAAAAACGTAGGAGTCGTCGTCAACAAGGTTCAGTCTGTCGTTACCGTTTTTTTTAAAACATCACTAACTTGTTCAAATACTCATGGTATTTTTATAAACTTTTACAAAAGCTTTCTTGTGACCAAAAGACAATATGTGGGGTAAAAGTAATGTGTCAATATTTTACTTAAAAATCAAGTTTCGATAGCTTGTGTTAAACTTTCATGGAATATTATGAAATTTCGACAGAAGCTTTCAAAAGAAAAAAAACCATCTAAATAAAATAAAAATCATATTTACAGACAAGTGGACTTTTTTGGCAGTCATCCCTGACAACAGCAATCGCAGGCGAGATTCATGGTTTCATAAAACCATTTATGATTTTTTTTATTACAAGGCATCTTTCAGAGAAAACACAATCACTTAATTAGGGCCCCGCCTTTAGGCGGGTCGCCCTATAGTGATCAGTCTGTCCGTCCGTCCGTCCGTCCGTCCGTCCGTCCGTAACACTTTGTGTCCGCTCCATATCTAGAGAACCATTATGATTTCATACTTTATACTTTACATGTTTATTAACCACCACCAGAGGGCGTGTCATGATGTATGTACAACTTCCTAGGTCAAAGGTCAAGGTAAAAAAACTTTGGTTTCAGTTGACAACCCTGTGTCCTGTGGTGAAGATCGTGTCCGCTCTATATCTTGAGAACCGTTATGATTTCAAAGTTTATACTTGACATGTATATGAAACAACACCAGAGGATGTGTCATAATATATGAACGACTTCCTAGGGCAAAGTTCAAGGTCAAAAACTTTGGTTTCAGTTGACAACCCCATGTCCTATGGTAAAGATTGTGTCCGCTCTATATCTTGAGAACCGTTATCATTTCAAAGTTTATACTTGTCATGTATATAAACCAACACCAAAGGGTGTGTCATAATTTATGTGCAACTTCCTAGGTCAAAGGTCAAGGTCAAAATCTTTGGTTTCAGTTGACAACCCCATGTCCTATGGTAAAGATCGTGTCCGCTTTATATCTTGAGAACCGTTATCATTTCAAAGTTTATACTTGACTTGTTTTAAACTAACACCAAAGGGTGTGTCATAATTTATGTACAACTTCCTAGGTCAAAGGTCAAGGTCAAAAACTTTGGTTTCAGTTGACAAACCCATGTCCTATGGTAAAGATACAATTTTTTAATGCACATTATTCACAGCGGGGCCCACAGAGATGGCTCCCATCTCAATGATATATAGTTTGTTCTTATGTTTAATTTTGTAGCCAAATGGAAGATTGTTTGTGTACAAGAAAAATGCACTTGTTAAGAATTGTAGTTAGCTTTACTGAAAGTAATGCACTTTTTTACCAGATCATTTGATAGATCTATAATAACTTTATTTCTTGAGAAAGTTGTGAAAGTTGTGAAAGGTTTTAAGTGGGTTGTTAATAATACTCCATGATAAACTGTGGTCATGCACTTTAAATGTGCACAACCGCATCCTCATTTCTCTTGAATAGACTGATTTAAGACGAAAACGGCTTTGGAACATGAAAGCACAACAGTTTGAAAAAAACCATTTTCATTTCAAAATGATATCTGTTATATACGTTTTACATTCATTATCACGAAAACATTTATATTTTGTTCTGATTTTCGCAATCATGTTATAGGTAAAATGCAGAGAACAGATATAATCCGTGAAGATTTGTGTCAATTAAAGCATTAAATCTTTAATAACAAAATAATAATAATAATAAAGAATTCATAAACAAAGAAATAAATGAATAATTTATGAAATTCATCGTATTTTTACCAATAGTGTGTATGTATAAAATGTATAGCATAATATCAATATTTTATTGTATTCTATTACAGACTTCACTCCACCAACAATGACGTATCTCACAAATAAACAACTGTCATGCGGCGTAGATTTTAGCCCAAATAAAACCGGCATCCCAAATGTTACCGATAACAATCCAAATGGAACGAATATTCTTTACACAGACAGTGTATCAAATAACTGTGGAATTAAAAGAGTTTGGAAGGCAACTGATGCCGCAGGAAATGAAGCTTTAAAAACACAATTAATCTCATTTATATCTCCGGAACCAATTAGGTTATTTTTTACAAAAGAGGCAGTGGTAGCGTGTGGAGATATTGATGATTTTACAAAGAACATGAAACAATTTATTTCAAAACATATTAAACACCCTTGCGGAATACCATTCAAAAGACTTTATTTCACAGATTCAAGAACTCTTAACACCTGTGGTATTACACTCATTCGAACATGGCACATTGAAGATAGTTGTGGAAGCACAACAAATGGCACACAACAAATTAAAATTTTGCAAATGGAGGTACCAGTGACACCTACGAATGGACAAACAAATGTAGAATTACAATCAACACTGAGATGGCCATCATATCCAAAAGCTATCAGATATGCAATATATGTGTGGCTGTATGGACAGGAAAAACCAGAACAACCAAATAGAACAGAATGGCGCACCACATATTGGACAACACCAACATTACTGTCCAATACGAAATATTCATGGCAAGTTGAAATTGACATTGGAACGAATGAGACTATTCCGGGTCCCAAATGGTCATTTGAGACGAGAAAAATTGCAGATTTGACAGTAGAAAGTGTAGAAGTTCAAAGAGTTGCATTCTCTGGACAATCTTTTGTTGTAAAATGGACAGTCCGTAACGTTGGCAGCGGAATTACAGACATTTCAAGTTGGAATGACGTTGTTTATTATTCATTTACCGACAGTTTAGCAGACGCTATAAGACGCAGACACACAATATATGTAACTCAAAAGAACATCTTGTTCTCAAAAGATGGATACTCATCAAAAACAAAGGTAAATATCAATATAAATGTACATACATTTACGTAACATTTACTTTTATTGCTTCTTAAAATAAAAGAACAAACTGACAAATACTTTTTACTTGTTTGGCTTTATAAATATTTTGATATGAGCGTCACTGATGAGTCTTATGTAGACGAAACGCGCGTCTGGCGTACTAAATTTTATTCCTGGTACCTTTGATAACTATATACTGTTATGATGTATAAAAAAAAAGCTAAATAGTAATGTAACCATGTAACAGGTAATGATCTGATTTTCGATCTTCTATAGATGAACAGCATTCAATTTCTTTCAAAGTTTGATTTCATACTGCATATATATTAAGAAAAGGTCGATATCAAATATCATTCTTTTGACGACTAAATCAAAATCTCTACAATTTAGGTGAATTTACAGAAGAGTGATCTGGGTTTGTTGCGGGTATTTGTGGAGACCGGATATTATGATTACAACAGAACAAACAATGTACGTGCAAGCGATCATCGTGTAGATGTTAAACTAACTCCACCGCCGGATTTACTGGTCGATTCAATTATTATTCCTGATGGTACTTACTCAGGTGTGTACTATATACATGTATTTGAAAGTCTCTTAATCTTTGTATATAAGATTTTATATTTTAGTCAAGTGTTGTACACTTCATGTTTGTTTTGTATTATAAAAGTTTAAAAATTTCTTTTAAGAATGGTCGTAAATGAAGCGTAATATTCTTTTATTCATTTAAAATTGTTTCCTTTAACGTCGGATAAAGTTACATACTATACCTTGCTTTCGGAGGGTTTTTGGGGGAGTTCAAATAACATTTACAATGAACTTATATCAAATAAAACTTGCACAATTTTAATCACAAACACATTTTACGTATACCAAGATATATATTTTTGTTTATGGTTTTTATACGCCGTCAGAATTTTGAGGGGACGTATTTATGTATTACAATGTCTGGTTCCACGTCTGTCCGTCTGTCCGGCCGTCTGTCCGGCGTAAACATGTCGCACCGTTAACTTGAGAACGACTTATCTAAATTTCATGAACTTATATAGTTTTTCCTATGATGGTCAAATGATCTGTATACTTTTTGTGAAAATAAGATTTACACTTTTTGAGTTACAGCACTTTGTAACTAAAACAGGGTGTTTATTTTCAACATGTCGCACAGTATCTCAAAACAATTCTTGATTATTGCTTAAAACTTACACACTTCTAGTTATATGATCTTAATATCTGTATACTTTTTGGTGATGACTCAAAATTTCATTTTTGAGTTATTGAGTATTTTGTAAGAAAGGGGGAGGGTTTTTTTTTACATGTCGCGCCGTTCTCAAAACGATTGTCATTATTGCTTAAAACTTTACACATTCTTTTTATAATCAAATATCTGTATACTTTTTATGATGATTCAAAATTTCATTTTTGAGTTATTGAGTATTTTGTAAAAAAGGTGGAGGGTTTTTTTACATGGCGTGCCGTATATCAAAAACGATTTATGACTATTGCATTAAACTTTACACACTTCTTTGTTATATTAATCTAAAGATCTGTATACTTTTTGGTGATGACTCAAAATTTTATTTTTGAGTTATTGAGTATTTTGTAAAAAAAGGGAGTTTTTTTTTTACATGTCCCGCCGTGTCTCAAATGGTTATTGCCTAAAACTTTCTCATAAACTATTTACGCTTATTGCATAAAACTTCCACACAAGACGTCGGGCGTATCAATCGCTCATTGCGCAGCTGTTTATTATTATTTGATTGATAGGAACACCTTTAGATGTTATCTACACTGTTCGTAACCATGGGGATGGCGCTACCATTGTTGATTCCTGGAAGGATGATATTTACTGGTCTAAAGATGATGTGTTAGGTAATTATTAGCACTTAAATAAGAATTAAATTTTGAAGATTTTTGTGTTTATTAAAATAAAACTCAAATTCAAAAATGGAGACACGTGTATGAAGTGCTACAAAAATTCAATTGACATCATAAAAAGGCACTTCATATGAAGATATTAGCATTGCAATGTATGAAATAAGCACTTTTGCTTGGATGAAAACAATTGCTAATTATTCCAAAATAAGTGTTTTCTAACCTATTAAAACTTTTCCCGTAACATCGTAACATAATACATAGAAAAACAAACAGAAAATGTGATATAACTCATCATTTCATCAATGTAGCATTTAAAATTAAATTTTGAAATGCTATTTTTTCAATCTTAAAAGCTTTGATTGTGCAGACATCTGAAGTGTAACATTAAGAATGAAAATTGGGAGTATGTGAAAGGGACAACCCGATAAAAACGCATATAATAGTCAAAGGCCATCAATGGGTCCTTAACGCAACGAGAAAATCCCGCACCCGGCTTGCCCCTAAATAAGAGTGTGTTCTACTTCAGTGAAATCAAAATCAACGATTTTGCACCTTAATAAAACTAAAAAAGTATAGAGCTGCATGATTTTATATAATTTTAGTAATTGAGATCATTCTATGATATGGTAAATTATTGTTTAAGTTTTTGGTTATACTTTTGTTATTATTATCTATTTATTGTTTAGTGTAAAGTACAAAAACAAAAATAACGAACTCTGAGAAAAATTCTAAATTGAAAGTCCATAATCAAATGGCAAAATAAAATATTCAAACGAATTTAAGGGAGCTCGCTTGTCATGTTTTGGAATTTTGGTCAGATTTTCGGAATCCTCTGGTTTTATCCATTTGAATGCCTTTACAAATTTTGTCTGGTGACCCCGATTTTTCTATTTATAATTCTTAACATGTATAATGATAAGCTGTCTGTTAAAGTTTTATAAAATTTTAATTTTTTTTAATAGGTTTTGAGGACTTAAACTTGTCAATAATAAAGCTATGAAAAGTCAAGAGAGAACATTTTCCGGCCAAAATGTCAATGGCTAATATATCGAAAACGAACACATTGACCTATATATTGTTTTGCTTTTTTGATTCCTTTCTTAATCCCCAATCAATATGTGTAAGTGTTTTGAAAAGTTAATTATTTTGAAACTGAGAAGCCAACTCCCTCAAAACAACTGCCATATTTCTTACTTGGTACAGGCATTTTCTTATATAGAAAATGGTCTTTCCTTTACTGATTTTTATGCATCTCTTTTTTTTTCCCTTTAAAAATTTAATTGTCTGAATTTCAAAGCTTTGGGATTGAAATATAATGACTTAACTTTAATTTTTTTTTTTTGGGGGGGGGGGGGGTAAAAATGTTGTTATTTCGGAGAGGTTTAACGAGTTGATATTAGACTCCCAATGCTAGTATATTGTTATTGTTTAAAACATACAGCTTTTACTTGAATGAAAGAAAAAATTTGCAAAATAGATACCAACCAATGTCTTTAGATTGAAATGGTGTCTTCAACATATGCCAACATTTGATAAAAACATATTCAACCTATGCCTACAAACGAAAAACAAAAGGTGTTGTTATAACAATTATTAATTAATAAAAGGTAAAATACAGTCAGTATATTTTAGCATTAAGTATTACTTTTCATAATTAGTTAAAAATTCAAAACAAAAATAAAGTAATTTGCAAAATTATGTTGTAGTAAAAATGGAAATATCAAAAAAATTCTAGAAGACAAAAATTGTAAAATAAAACCCTTGATACTAGAAAAATTGAGTTGAACTAAATATTATTATAAAAATTATAAAAAATAGACTAAATTTCTAAAATTTAACGCTTAAATATAACAATACTTGAGAAAAAAAGAGAAAAAAGCTATTTCATTTGTGCAAATTTTAAATTTTTGTTCATTATTTTGTTGTATTTAATATGAAGCATACTTCAACAAGCAACAAAATATACAAATATAACATACTTCAAGGCCACACCAATTTAATTTCTTGTTCTACGGATTTTTGGACTAAAAATTTGGGGCGAGCGAGCGATTTGAAAATTTTAATAAAAAAATATTTAATTTGCAAATTTTTGAGGCGAAGCTTGAAAAGTAAAGGCGAGCGATTATAATTTTTTTTTGTAAACATAAAATAGTAGGTTTTGACAATATTAAAACTTGATTTATCACTTGTACTTTGACATTTCTTTAATTTCTGAAGTATTTTTTCCCTGTTCACCAAGAAATAATTAAATCTGGTCTATGTATGTGTGACTGACAATGAGACAATTCTCCATTCAAGTCATAATCAGTTTGGGGACAACCCCTTAATGTTATAAATGTCCCTTTTACATGTTTTATTAGGGATCAATTTAAGTTATAATATCTTTGTTTGTACAAAAGGGCACATATTTTCTGAAAGAACTATATATCTATCTGGTATTAAATGGTCAAAACATGTCAAAGAATTTGGTAATATTCCTGGACTTTAACCTTGTTAAATTAACACATTTACTATAACAGTTTAATATTATTCAAAATAAGTGGACCCCTCTTTTAGAAAAAGTTGTTTAAAATATGATGTAACTCTCCTCTTTTTGAGTACAAAATTCTAAGTTTTCAAAGGTTTTGTATAGAAGAAATATACAAATCCTTGGTATTTCTATTTTCTTTTCTACATCAGTAAAATGACCCCTTGTCTGAGGGAGGGTTGTTCTCAAACTGATAATAATTAACTGTTAACACAGGTCAAAGTACGGCCTTTTACACAGGGCAAACAGCAAGCTATAAAGGACCCCAAAATTATTAGCGTACACAATTCGAACAGGAAAACCAACGATCTAGATCTAATTTATATATCTAAACGGGAAAATACCAATGAACAACATCAACAAACGATAACTGCTGAACGACAGGCCCCTGAATCAATTAGGACAGGTGCATAAACATGCGGCGGCTATGGATAGTTTTGTTTCGCCAGCATACAATATAATTGCAGTTGAAGGCAAATCCTTCAGAAGTTCTTTGTACTTTATTCTTACAACGAACATTTTTTTGATAGGGAATATAAGTAAGGGGAAAGCAACCAATCTTTTGTTCTTTACAGGTATTTCTGTTATAAATTTATCACTCCCACTTTGGATAAATAGATAGGTTTCATGCTAAAACAAATATTCTCACAGTTTATATTTACACAGTGTGGTGGGGTGCTTTTATGTTTAAAATCGTTATATACAGGTTAGACATTAAGTCCATATGTACATAACACACAAGTTTCGGGAAGTTTTACACTCCTACCTAGGAGTCTACTCCCGTATTCGGAAGAAGAAGAAGAAGACTGTGATTTAAAAACAAATGTTGATATCTTTTTATAATTTACAAAAAAACGATGCGGGAAATGGACATGATTACATTTCCGGATGCGGGAAGCGGGAATAAAAAAAAAAAAAAAATATTCTATTTTGAAAAAAATAAGTGCGGGCGGGTCCGTCGAACAAGGAATCAAATTGGTGTGGCCCAACAGAATTTTTTTTAAATCAAAGTAATTTTAGAATATAAAATTTAAAATAAACTAAAAAAAATAGTGATTTTTTGGTTCAACTTTCCAGTGGGACAATGCACCATTTATTTACTTTGTTTTAGTTTTAAAAAATGCAAGTTCCCCGTGTTTTTTTTTTTATTAATTATATTGAGTTGTGAGATTTATGGTTAAATTTTGTGTCTCTAATTTGAAACTCCATCATCCAAATTGATAATAAGATAATTTGCAAAATTAATATATAAAATGAGTAATTTTTATAAACAAACTCTCGTGGAGTCATTACTTTGTGACCAACATTAAAAGATGTCCAAATTAAGGACCACTTTGTAAAACCCACTTAAGACTAGAATATGCCGTTAAAACATCCTAAGACATGTCTTACTCCTGAGATAGTTTTGCGAAACTGATCCTAGAGACTCAGGGATAAAGTTGAACATGACACCAGTTGATTGTGCAGATGTAGCATTATATCTTATAGTGTGACTTTTGAGACAATCACATTAGTGAAATTCATCTTATTATCTGTATGTGTTGGAATTAATAGTGAACATTTAAAATAGATATTTTACATGAGTCAGTCTTTATGAAATTAACAAACTAATTCCTTTGTGAAATAGTGATCCTCAACACACCCAATTACCTACATTTTCACTAATACTTGTATAAAAAATGTATATTGAGTATTCTTTAACGCTAGGTTTAAACTGGTTGTAGATTGATCAGCCCCTAATTAATTTATGTTTTTATAACACTTAATCTGTAACAAATTATTCAACCTTTGCCAACGTTTTTTCACACAATTTTATACCTAAATTTCAAAATGTTGGCATAGGTTGAATGAACCATTGAAATAAAGACAATAAAGAAATATAAATAACTCCCCACGGTTGACTGTTGAGGACATTATAAACGAAACTACATTCGTTTCTTAAAATGGAAGAGAAAACAGACCAGTTATAAAATAATCACAAGAGTTTGATGTTGTTAGTAAGCAAATAGTTTATGCAAGTCAGATAATGAAATAACAAGTCATTTGTTGTCAGATACGCAAGATATTCACCTAAAACGATTCTACAGATATGGCAAGTTGGTTCCAGATGAAAGCTATACAGTGCATTTATCAGTTCTTGTACCCAGAAATATATACGGCAATTACACCATTATTGTTCACTCCGATAGTGGCAATTATGTATACGAACATGGGATGGATGAAAACAACAAGAAGGTGTCAAAGGTAGGAAGGGTTATCATATTATATTAAAGAACACCTTTGCTATACTTGTACATCTTCAAACTCCATTATTTATTTATTTCATATAACGGATTTCCATCATGTAACTATTTGCATCTATAATCCGTTTACTCATAAACTAAACATAATTTCCTCTATTATTACTTATAGTTCGAGCCGAATAATGTGTGAAAATCAGAGCTGATGAAGCATAAAATAAACCCATGTTATCAGAACTGCAGTGAACAAAATAATTCAAAAACCACACATTGGTCATCGCAATCACCGAAATTCCTTTGTATAAATACAAAAAAATAAGGCAACATCAACTTAAAAGATTCCTTCACGATTGCAGTTGTAATTGAATATACAAGACACCACAGACTAAGAAAATAAGGACTTTTAGACAATAGATATGTAACAATGAATGTCAACCTATAGATACCAGGATAAAAATTCTGAACGCCAGACGCGCGTTACGTCTACAATATACTCTTTTGTAAGGCCACACCAATTTAATTTCTTGTTCTACGGATTTTTGGACTAAAAATTTGGGGCGAGCGAGCGATTTGAAAATTTTAATAAAAAAATATTTAATTTGCAAATTTTTGAGGCGAAGCTTGAAAAGTAAAGGCGAGCGATTATAATTTTTTTTTGTAAACATAAAATAGTAGGTTTTGACAATATTAAAACTTGATTTATCACTTGTACTTTGACATTTCTTTAATTTCTGAAGTATTTTTTCCCTGTTCACCAAGAAATAATTAAATCTGGTCTATGTATGTGTGACTGACAATGAGACAATTCTCCATTCAAGTCATAATCAGTTTGGGGACAACCCCTTAATGTTATAAATGTCCCTTTTACATGTTTTATTAGGGATCAATTTAAGTTATAATATCTTTGTTTGTACAAAAGGGCACATATTTTCTGAAAGAACTATATATCTATCTGGTATTAAATGGTCAAAACATGTCAAAGAATTTGGTAATATTCCTGGACTTTAACCTTGTTAAATTAACACATTTACTATAACAGTTTAATATTATTCAAAATAAGTGGACCCCTCTTTTAGAAAAAGTTGTTTAAAATATGATGTAACTCTCCTCTTTTTGAGTACAAAATTCTAAGTTTTCAAAGGTTTTGTATAGAAGAAATATACAAATCCTTGGTATTTCTATTTTCTTTTCTACATCAGTAAAATGACCCCTTGTCTGAGGGAGGGTTGTTCTCAAACTGATAATAATTAACTGTTAACACAGGTCAAAGTACGGCCTTTTACACAGGGCAAACAGCAAGCTATAAAGGACCCCAAAATTATTAGCGTACACAATTCGAACAGGAAAACCAACGATCTAGATCTAATTTATATATCTAAACGGGAAAATACCAATGAACAACATCAACAAACGATAACTGCTGAACGACAGGCCCCTGAATCAATTAGGACAGGTGCATAAACATGCGGCGGCTATGGATAGTTTTGTTTCGCCAGCATACAATATAATTGCAGTTGAAGGCAAATCCTTCAGAAGTTCTTTGTACTTTATTCTTACAACGAACATTTTTTTGATAGGGAATATAAGTAAGGGGAAAGCAACCAATCTTTTGTTCTTTACAGGTATTTCTGTTATAAATTTATCACTCCCACTTTGGATAAATAGATAGGTTTCATGCTAAAACAAATATTCTCACAGTTTATATTTACACAGTGTGGTGGGGTGCTTTTATGTTTAAAATCGTTATATACAGGTTAGACATTAAGTCCATATGTACATAACACACAAGTTTCGGGAAGTTTTACACTCCTACCTAGGAGTCTACTCCCGTATTCGGAAGAAGAAGAAGAAGACTGTGATTTAAAAACAAATGTTGATATCTTTTTATAATATTTACAAAAAAACGATGCGGGAAATGGACATGATTACATTTCCGGATGCGGGAAGCGGGAATAAAAAAAAAAAAAAAATATTCTATTTTGAAAAAAATAAGTGCGGGCGGGTCCGTCGAACAAGGAATCAAATTGGTGTGGCCTAATGATTGAATAAAAAAGTTAAAAAGACCAAACAAAGTACGAAGTTAAAGATAATATTGAGGATTAAAATTCCGAATGGTATGGCAACAAGTACGATACACTTATTCTAACATTTAATGGCATTGTTTCTATAAAGTATATGGAACGTCTTATATTTGATAACACTATTCTTCCTTCCCATGGTAACAAGATTGGAAATAATAAATGGAGTTTGGTGTATTATTTAAACTCGAGCATGATAACGTTTTGCTAGTGAAAAAAGTGATAACCGACTTTTAAAATCAAAGATTCGGTGTACTCTACACTACAAATCAACTACAAAGATCAATTGCCTATATACGGATGTACCATGAAAGCATACAAAAAGAATTTCAAACACACAAAGCTTTCAATTTTCGTTTGCTTATTGATAAAGGATAGTAAAGAGACATGAATATTCGAACACTTAAAATATGATCATGAAATGCATTTGCCATATTTTTCTGTAATAACAGTTTTGTTAATTATTTTACCAGATCATCGATGTTACATTGACAGCTCCACCAGATCTTAGAATAAAAAAGTTATCAACAGATAAGACGTTCTTTGTCACAGGTGATACCATGGTAATACAATGGACAGTAATTAATGATGGATACAAATCACCATATGCGTTATATTGGAGGGATGACGTTGTAAGTATTTTGATTTATTAGTAATCATTATCAATGCGTTGCAGAAACTAGTTTGTGTATCACAAATTAGCCTTGCCATTTTTACCTGACGTTCTTTATTCACATATGATTTACAGGATTTTGTACTGCCTGCTTTGAGACATGTCATTAATAATAAAAAAAAGGGTCATGTGAACTTATCTTTTATCTTGTAAGTCAATGTTTCAAATGATGCATGTCTATTGTCATATAATGAAACGTGAGTCATTCCAGCAGGCTGTACAAATATTGAGTTGAATTTAAATATAAATTGATACATGTGAGAACATGACTGTTTGTTTTCTTCAAACTTTGTATTAAAGCGAATATCACTGCCGCTATTATACTACGGTTCGAAGCAACTAGTTTCAGAAGAAATACACGCCACCCTAAAATTGAAACCTAACAAAATTCAGTTCTGATTGGTTGCTTGATTATATGGTTGATATTATATTGGTTTGAATGCGATATAAGAATTGCTAGTTTTTTTTTCACGAGCCTGTTCCCTGTCATTTTTAGGTATTTTAATCATACATCTGACATCTAAATATGAAAAAAACAACACTCGGACATACGGGACGCCGAATGGGATTCTTGGGGTTTTGTTCTCGAAAGTCAATTTGTACGGACAAAAGTGAGTTTTGTTCAACAAAAATGAGTTCAGTTTAACAAAATTTGTAGCATACTACAAATTTAAATTGTGTTATACAAAATTATTTTTCAGTGGACAAAATTCATTTTTGCAACACAGATTTTACTTTTTTTACCTAATTTTAAAATTGGGTAACAAAAGTCAATTTTGTATGCAAATTAGTTTAGTTTGGATTCTGTGAACTAATTTGCATACAAAACTCAAATTTTGTCACAAATTCAATTTTTTGTTTATTTTTGGGTAGACAAAATTGAGGTTTGTTAAACAGAAGTGAAAATTTAACACAAAAATAATTTTGTACCACAAAAGCCAATTTTGTGTCACAAAAGTCAATTTTGTGTCACAAAAGTCAATTTTGTGTCACAAAAGTCAATTTTTTGTCACACAGATCAATTTTGTCACAAAATCAATTTTGTCTACACAAAAATAAACACAAAATTTAATTTTGTGATGACAAAATTCATTTCAATTTTGTGTTTATTTTTGTGTTGGCAAAATTGGCTTTTGTGACACAAAAGTGACTTCTGTCGCAAAAGTCATTTTTGTGTTAAATTTTCACTTCTGTCTAATAAAATTTAATTTTGTCTACTCAAAAAATAATTTTAATTACAAAATCACAGGATGCTAATTATATTACCTATTTGGCAACACTTTTAAGAATTTTGGATCTCAATGCTCTTCAACTTCGTACTTTTTTTGGCTTTTTTAACTTTTTTTGATTCGAGCGTCACTGATGAGTCTTTTGTAGACGAAATGCGCATCTGGCGTATATATAAAATTTAGTCCTGGTATCAATGATGAGTTTATTTAATCAACATGTTAATTGCGTACAAATTGAATTTTGTCACACAAAATTGATTTTTGTGTTTTAATTTCCATATCAGGTATCAAAAGTCAATTTTGTATGCAAATAAGTTTATATTTGCATACCTATTTGACAAAATTGAATTTTGTCTACAACAAGAGGCTGTCACAACGACAGCAAACCGGATTTATTAATATTTATTTGTGTCCTGGCAATATCACAAGAACCATTACTGATGAATGGTGAAAGTGAAAATCGTCAATATCAAACCATTTTACAATCTTTCAAGAACCATATCGCCTGAACGGTAAAAGTCAAAATCATCATTATTGAACTTGACCTCTATTTTGTCATCAGTAACAACATATAAAAATTTCAAAAGCTTTATTTGAATGGTTCATGAGAAAATGCACGGACACGACTGGAAACACCATTTTTCAATCTTTCAAGAACCATAACTCCTGAACGGTAAAAGTCAAAATCGTCATTATTTAACTTGACCTCTATTTTGTCATCAGTTACAACATATTAAAATTTGGGAAGCTTTGGTAGAACAGTTCATGCGTAAATGCACGGACACAACTGGAATCTCCATTTTTCAATCTTTTAAGAACCATAACTCCTGAACGGTAAAAGTCAAAATTGTCATTATTGAACTTGACCTCCATTTTGTCATCAGTAACAACATATTAAAATTTGGGAAGCTTTGGTAGAACAGTTCATGCCTAAATGCACGGACACGACTGAAAACTCCATTTTTCAATCTTTCAAGAACCATAACTCCTGAACGGTAAAAGTCAAAATTGTCATTATTGAACTTGACCTCCATTTTGTCATCAGTAACAACATATTAAAATTTGGGAAGCTTTGGTAGAACAGTTCATGCCTAAATGCACGGACACGACTGAAAACTCCATTTTTCAATCTTTCAAGAACCATAACTCCTGAACGGTAAAAGTCAAAATCGCCATTATTGAACTTGACCTTCATTTAGTTGTCAGTAACAACATATTAAAATTTTAAAAGCTTTGGCTGAACGGGTTAACATGAGTTAATGCACGGACAACATTTGATTGCCGCCCGCCCGACCGCCCGGACGCCCGACTGCCCGACTGCCCGACCGCCCGACCGCCGTACATCCCCAAATCAATAACCGACATTTTTGTCACAAAAATCCGGTTAAAAATGAATTTTGTCATCACAAAAATGAATTTTGTCATCACAAAAATGAATTTTGTCATCACAAAATTGAAGTTCTCATAAAACAAGTCTGTATCACATAGTTTTGTTAGACAAAAATGATTTTGTTATGAAAGAATTGCATTTTGTGTACAAAAAATTGATTTTGATTACAAAAAGTTTAAGTCCCAATCGGCGCTCCGTACGGACAAACATGTATGAATTTTAAATAAAAAAAACTTCATTTTCTTCTAATGATCATGCTAACACTAACACATAGGTTACGTTAATTTATGATGAAATAGAGATAAATACTGAATATTTTCCACTAATAATCACGCTGCACAAAAAGTAGACGTAAACACCTGAGTATTGGTACCTTTTTTTTAAAAGGTTAACTTTTATTTGTATAAAATTGTGCCAATTTTTATTATTATCCTTGTTGCAATATAATAGCTATGGCATTCTGTTGTTGGAAAGTATTTGCTTTTTCAATTTCATTTTGAAAACTTGTTGAAATAATTTGACTGTCTTATTGAAATCATGGCGAGGTCATATTTTTTTCACGCGTTTGATACTCCTTGTATTATTCTGACACATGATTCAGTTATACGGCAAATGTTGACCAATACTGAAATGTGGTTTGTCAAGGAAACAACAAAATATTGAATGAAATCAAATCAAAATAACATTAGTGCAAACTTCAGGTTAACTGAAGTGATAAAATTCAAATTCATTTGGAAGCTTATTTGTTTTCATAAGTATAACAATATAAATAAGTCATAAATAAATAATATATATCATTTTGATATAGTCTTCCAACTATACAACTATAATAACTGTCCAGTCCTGTTGCTTGATTATTGCAATCCAATATTGTTGAATTAAATATACTGTAATAACTTAGGGTCAGTTCTCGTTTTTCTATGATCAAATAATTTTTACATTGCAGTAACCTAACGAATTATTGTTTCATACTTACAGAAATTAAATTCATTAGATCTTTCCGGGAGATACTATAACATGGGTCAACAATCATATAATGCAAAAATGAATCCAGGAATGTCATACAACCGTTCACTTACTTATACTATTCCCGCAAATATCCTTTCTGGTACTTACAACGTCAGTGTCATGACAGATTACAATAACCAAGTTTTTGAATTTCAAAAAGAGGACAATAATGTTCTAAGTAAAGAGATTAAAATTCAAAAATCTTTGTCCGATTTGTTCGTGACCAATATTTCTCTTGTATTAAAGTCAAATGCGACATATAACAAAATTAGCGTTTCATGGAAAGTCCAAAATAAAGGCGAAGGGAAAACACTTATTTCAAGGTGGACAGATAAACTTATTGCTGTTATTCACTCCAAATATGAATCAGATTACACATTAGGACAATTCTACAGTCCTAATGCCAATATATTAAATCCTAATGAGAGTTATGTAATAAAAAATGAATTGGTGCTACCAACACATCTATATGGAAATATTTCCTTCCGTATCCATGTTGATTACTTTCGTCAAACATCAGATAACGATTGGAATAATAATATAGAAAAGACTCATATTTTCCATGTACCTCTAAAAGCACCCGATTTGTATATATACAGATTCGAAGTTATATCCGAAGCAGTATTTAGCGGTAACCCACTTGAATTAGAGTGTTTAGTAGGTAACCGAGGTGCAGCTATTAAATCGGACCAAAGATGGTATCGAAACATTATAATATCCACCACTCGTTCACAATATACAAATATTGTTTCACAAAAATCAGTACAAATTGGACCACTACATACAGAACATTTCTCTCGTACAACTTCGTCACTTCTAATTCCTAAATCAGTCCATGGTGAAGTTTACCTGCATTGTATTGTAGAGACAAATAACATATTTGAAGGTCGAGAGCCTTCGAGATTAGAAAACAACCATAAAGTTATCACACTTTTCATTAACAGACCACCATCACCCGATCTGCTGGTTTCTGCTTTTAAAGTTTCTTTGAAGAACTCGTCATCAAGTCAAACGTTGGTATCCGTTACCTGGTCAGTTCAAAACACAGGAAATTCTATGCCATTCCGGTCTAACTGGTTAGATGCAGTTGGCATATCCAAACAAAACCATGTACATTTATCAGAAATGGCGCGACATGTTGAAATACTTAACACTTTTGAAATATTGTACGGACTTGAACCATCAGCTTCCTACTCTATGTCGAAAACAGTTGTTATTCCAAAAAAGTATATCGGAACATACTACATATATATTATCACTGACTATGCAAATAGCATTTTTGAGTTCAATGGAGAAGAGAACAATATAGCGTTGGGCAACTCAATCATTATACCTCCTATTCCAATGGCCCAACTTAATGTGGTGTCCTTTCTGATCGACGGAAACACGGTAACGCCTGGCAGTAGTATAAGTGCTTCATTTCTGATAGAAAATACTGGATCAGCCCGCACAAGTTTGACGTCATGGGATGATTTGGTTTATATATGTCCCAAACAGGATGCATCAAAACAAGATTTACTCAATTTAGGATATTTATTATCCACAACACTTCACGTTGGAGCCTTAGACCCTGGAGAGATATATTTGACAAATGTCACACTCATTATTCCCAAAGATCTTTACAGCCAAATATTCTTTTACGTTCTGACTACTGATAAAGTTGAGACAGGATTGTTTGTAGAGTTTAGTTCTCAAGCCTCGTCCCGTTATTTTCACAAGATAGCAATATCTGTTGACAACAGTAGACTTCCTAATTTGATTGTTTCGGCAAATGAAAGTATCGGAACTCAAAAAGGTGGTCAACCACTTTTAATTAGTTACTACTTCACAAACAATGGAGTTATATCATCTACAAGAGTATTTTATAACAGTTTTTATCTAAGTAACGATTATTACAAAGATGAATTTGATTTAAAGCTGAAGACCAGCTATTATTCTAATTCAGTTGCAGTGAACGAGACAGTAAATGATACAGTTTCAGTATTTCTACCTTATGATTTAAAGAGCAGAAATTATTTCATAATCATTGAAGTTGACAGTGGAAATTCTGTATACGAGTATGATGAATTAGATAATGAGTTTGTAATTTCAATGTCAGTAGAGCAAACACTTAGCACTGACGTGGCTGTAGTCGACGTTAAAACAGCCCAAATGGTTTCCTATGGTGATAATTTAGACGTTCATTGGAAACTTCGTAATAATGGATCAATAAGTGCACATGGATATACTTGCGATTCGGTTTTCCTCTCTGCAGACAGAAAATGGGACATTAAAGACAAACAGATTGGACAAACTACATGTAGATTTGTTACTTTAGAGCCCTATAATCAACAAAGTTCATTAACAGAGGTTGACAATTCTTTAACTGGAAAAATACCGGAAATGTCCGAAGCTTCGTATGAGGCAGTTGTTAAATCTAGGTCCAATATACTAGACAAACATTTGGAGAACAATGTGGGGTTCAGTTATAATGAAACAAATATTGAAGTAACGCATTTGAATCTTGACATTTTATACCACATGAGGATTGGCACAAATAATGCAAAATTGTTTCTTTTACCAAATATTTCATCAGAAGAAACATTAGTTATAAATGCTGAATGTAAAAGCATCGACACATTTTATGAGATAAAAGTTAAATATGGGAAAGAAGCCACAGAAGTTGATTTTGATTATGTTTCTGACGACCCTTTTAAATCCAACCAAACACTCACTATACCTATGACAAAATCTGGTTCCTATTACCTACTAGTAACTACTACAGATTCAGGTCAGCACGTTACATCAGTAGATGTAAATCTACTCGTAAAACTGGCTAAATTTGAAATACTTAGTGTATTTCCAAATCGGGCGATTCCGCTTGGAAATGCAACAATAAAAATCGAAGGAACACTTTTCCCAGAGGAGGTAACAATGACGCTCTTTAATGAAACTTCATTGGAATTGAGACCGCTTAAGATATTTCGATTTTCGTCGACACTTTTGTATGCTACATTCGATTTCCGTTTCACTGTTGAAGGTCAGAGGTTTTCGTTAAACCTGACTAACACATTCACTAGAAATACAACAACATTAGAAGATGCCATAGATATTAGCACCGGAAAAGTTGGTAAAGTATTGGCCGAGTTGGACGTACCAAATGCATTAATTCCGGGTCAAAAAGGTTTGGTGTATCTATATCTCAAAAATATTGGAGACACGGACGTCGTCTCACCTCTGATATTTATTCAAACTAACGGAATTGCTCATTTGAATATCGAAAGTGACTCTGAGGATGCGCAGTTCTGGAAGCATAATATCATTATTGCTAGTTCTAAAAATACACCAGGAGGTGTCTTACCTCCTGGTACTTCATATCGATTTGTGTTCAATGTCAAACAAATAGAAAATTCACAACTTGGACAGAGTAAAATAGGTGTAAATTTAATTAAACCGTTGAAAGACACGAATCATGCATATCTTTCAATCAAAGATCAACTGCGAACTAGCGGTCTAAACGACGAAGCATGGGATCGGATATGGGATAATTTGATAACGTTGATTGGTACAAGCTGGTATTCCCTTAACTGGAAGGTATCTGAAGTAATGAACCAATTAAGTCTTGCTGGACGTAATGTTGTTCAGCTGTCAGATATCATTTCGTTGTTACTTGACATGGCTGATGGACACAATGAGGACATAACATTGACTCAAGAAAATGACGTTATAGTGAAGGGAAAGTCGAAAAATCTGGTTTTAGATTTTAGAAGATTTTTTTCCAGCAAAATATTTACTAGATATCATAAAAGTGTAATGGGAAAAGGATGGATGCTTCCATATTGGTACGTACAAGTTATAAAAAGTTTAAAATTTCGTTTTAAGAAGAAAAAACGGAAAATTCTCATGAAAAGAAAAAAGAAAAGAAAAATAGAACAAAAACATTTAAAAAATATATAGATATTATTTCAGCTCATACAAGAACAGTTTAAATGTTAGGCGTCATGCTGAAATCTGATAAATAATTAATGCACCAGTAGTTAACCGATGTGTAAAGCTCAAAAATTGATTAAGAAGACAAACCAAGGTAAGAAACAAAATCGGAAGAACTCTTATAGGGTGAGACTGGTTCGCCGACAGGGTAAGCATCTACAGCTATGCGTGCATCACCCACCATACAAATGCATACTCGGTCAAAATATCACAATCGGGGCTAATACACTGAATATTTTAAACATAATTTACACTTTGTGCATATTACTGATGAAAGTCAGTATCCTATTCAAATCTAATAAAGTTTTCTGTTTTAGAATATTACAAAAAAGACTAAATAGTGAATAGTGATTCTAAGAATCTTTTTCAGACAAAACTATCAAATTGAAACTCTTTTTAAATTAAATCTTAAATGTCATATACATGAGACAAGATGAAAAATAGAAGATGTGGTGTACAACAAATGAGACAAATCTCCACAAAAGACCAAAATACAAAGAGGTGTATTACTATAAGTCACAGTACGACCTTTAACAATGCGCAATAATCATAAAGGATAGCTATAAATGACCCCGAAATAACAATTGTAAAACAATTGAAAGGAGAAAAACTGACACAATAAAGATTTTTGATGTTAATATATACATACATAAAAACGATTCACTACATAACAGACTAAAAGGCAACAGTAGATATAATGTCTTTTTAGGAGTACAAATCTCAATGCAGTGCATTATGATGAGGCTAACATAACGTTCAATGGAAGGAGTTATACTTTTGAAAGACAAGGTGATGGCATATATCAAAACACATATCTTGGAGAATTGCGTTTATCAAGTAATGATACAAACAGTAAGTATATATATTTTTTTATTCAGAAACTACATTCATCTGTCATACAGGTAGCATGTTTAGCTAGTTTAATCCAGCTTTGTCGTCAGTAAATGCCAGCAAAAGTCATGAATATGGCATTTGTTTTCCAGTCGTTCAATGTGTTGTGTCAGTTTTTATGGTCTGCCTCGCTATCAGTTTATTTAGGAGATCTGTATTTTTTTTTATTGTACTTTTAAATAAAAATAATAACGTTGCAAAATAGCGTAAATTATGTCATTCATACGTTAGTATTTACAGTTTCATAATGTAGAATGAAGACACATATTGATTACCCTTTTCTTTCAGTTTACAAAAACGAAACACCAATGAATTACTAAATTAAACGTTGTCCTGAAATTTTGTTAGAAAGTGTGCTACATATATTAGTTAATTTGAGGTATAGCTTGTCTTCCTCTCTGTGAATAATTAACCTATTGTAAAATTTGTTCCTGTTTTCCTGTATTTTTAATCAATTTCAAAACCTTACACACGGTGGGTATGGTTGTCCTGCGAGAGAACGTTCTGTGCTAGTGATTTGGTCCTGTCATGTGCTGGTTGGTCCTGATTCTGTGCTGGTGGGTTTGTTTACATTGTATTAGAACGGCAATAAAACGACTGTTTTGTTGCTTAATTTTTCTCTGATGCGTCATAAGTACCATGCAAAGTATATTACAACAATATTATATTGCAAAAGTCGTGCAAGTTCGTTAAACGGAATTGTCCTGACGCTGTGCTGGTGATAAGAAAAACGGTCCTGGTTCTGTGCTCCTATGTCCTGGTTATGTGCCTTTATATTTTAGTTAAAAGTGGCATATATTCAAGATCATTGATGCTGTACTGTTATTGATTAATTAACTGTTGTCTGCTTTCTTGAAATTGACATTGTTGTGAATCTGTTTACTGTTATTATGAGAGAAAAAATACCCCTATTTTTTTTTTTTTTTTTAAATTAACTGTAATCTTATTGATTGGCCTGTTAATGGAACCCTTCTTGCCCCCTTTTAAGATAAGAAAATATGTTTACGATTTTCGGGATTACGATCATTTTGCAAGATCAGCAAAATACGTTGTAATTTATACAATACTTATATAAAGTAGATGGTGTGGTATGTTTGTTGTCAATGGACAAATTTCCATAAGAAACCAAAGGAAGTATCATGTGTTAACAACCATACGTCATCGTACGACCTTCAACAATAACCCATAAAATAAAAATGTAAAAGGTTTTGCATAAAAATGGAGAGCAAAAATATAGAACAAAGGACTTTCTGAGCGTTTGAATCATATGTCTTTAGTAGCTTAAACACATTTGTTTGTGAACAATTTAGTGCTGACTATAAGAATAACAATAGTATTGCGGGTTTGTTTGTTTGGTTTTTTTTTTTGTTTTTTTTTTGGGGGGGGGGGGATAAGTTAGAGCGAGGTTACAGTGAAAGTTCTAAGCTTGGAATAGTTTCCCGTAAGATTTAAAAGTTGTATTTTAAAAGAAAAAATGTATCGTATAGCTATTAAGAATCACTTGCTGTATCTGTAAGATTTTTTCAACATAATTTTTTTGTCTGAACGGTTATCGGGTATTTTTTTCGAAAGTTCGATAGAACACTAAAACAAAAATCACTATTTTATGAAAGGGCAGACTAGAATATGTCAATTTCAAAATTTAAAATATCTCGTAGCTTCATACTACCAATTGAGTATAAAACAAGTATATAAGTTTAAAAAAGAAATTCTTAGATTAAACACCTACATTTAACTTTAAAAGGTCATAACAGTTTTAAAACAATACAAATCTACACACACAAAAAACTGGCTTAATTTGAACTGGTTATCAACCCGAATCGCTATAAGATCATATATAAGCTCACCTGTGTCAATGGGTCGTGTGCGGCTTTGAACTAGCTTTCAGTACCTGAGAGCATTCGTTGTTCAATAATGTGTGTCTTTGTGTTATTATTTTATGTGATAAATTGTTGTGTTGGTACACCACTGTAACAATGAAGGAGGAAATGAGGAGGGTTGGTTGGGTGGAAGTGGGGAGGGGTATGCGGAGCGCTAACAAACATGTCTATGCGGCATGGGCTTTGATCATTGTTGAAGCATCAATGTAAGGGGCATTTAATATCTTAACAAACCTATTCTTATTTTAGATACTATATATTGTTATCTGATATTGGACGAAAGATGTTGCCCTTTTATGTAATTATGTAATACAAGTTACGATCATTTGAAAACACATATTAAACAGCCAAATGGATGCACAAGAGCTAAAATAGGAGTCATAGATCCTATTGACAACAATTATCTGCCCAATTTTATTGATTTTGTAACATTTGTTTCAAATATGACCAACTTCTTATCCAAAATCAACAGCACCGTATCAGGACCCACCAGCACAATGACAGGACCCACCAGCACAGTATAAGGACATGTATAAATTGAGAAAATGCTAAATTTTAATAAATTGCAATGTTTTTTTCACAAAATAGTTTTGTCGTGTGGATTGCGGTATAGAAAGCAGACTCTATGAGCATTTTTGTTTTATTTTTTCAGTTCTAGAATTTCTGAAAATGAGCATTTTTGTGTTACGCTTACTGAAACAGTTTAGAGGGTCAACTTTTTAATGGTTTACATATGAACCCATGAGAAACAAAATTGAAAAATCTCAACTGTTTTCTTCCATTTTTTATGAGTGAAAACGTCAAAAATCATCATTTTCGTCTTTGTTTACATTTTTTCATTGATCACCAGCACCCGTCAGAACCGAATCACCAGCACAGAACGTTCTCTCGCAGGACAACCATACCCACCCTGTTACAACTTTGTGTTATAAGTGCAATTGGCATTGTATAAATCCACCCCAGTAGTCAGTACTTCGGTGTTGACATGAATATCAATTATATGGTCATTTGTGTAAATTTCTTGTTACAAAATTTTGAATTTTTAGAAAAGCTTAGGATTTTCTTATCCGAAGAATATATAACCTAAGCCGTATTTGGCACAACTTTTTTTGAATTTTGGGTCCTCAATGCTCTTCAACTTTGTACTTATTTGGCTTTATAACTATTTTGATCTGAGCGTCACTGATGAGTCTAATGTAGAAGAAACGCGCGTCTGGCGTATTAAATTATAACCCTGGTACCTTTGATAACTATTCCCTGTAGTACAAGTACTTTTATCTTAAATGATTTTTTCATTCATTATATATATTTATCAATCTATTCTGAAGTTAGCTTAAATTACGGTTATAATCGTTGTTATTGCAAATAACACTAATCAAAACAAGATTAAGTACTATACAGATTTATTTTGTTAAAAATGTCTGAATATCATATGTTCTTTTCTGCAGATCGTTATAGTTTGAAATTTTAACAAGTGGTTGTTACTTTAGTCGATCAGAAAATTTACTATTAAGTGAGAAACGAAAGCCAAACTTAAACATTTGATATAAATTTTAAAACCATGCCAAAAAGTAATAAATACAACCTATAATAATTCTTAAACTTGAGAATCTTCCATAGTATCTACGGTGTTGAGGTATAATCTTCAAATAAGCATTGTGTGATACATTTTCATGTATTGGTTTTGTTTCACATTCTATAGGAACACTTTTAGGTTAGAGGCAACAGTAGTTAACTAATGCTCAAATCTCATAAACCTATTTAGAAGATACAAATCAAGATCATAAAAACACAAAAACAAAACAACTTGAGAATATAGTAAGTTGAGATACTGACACATAGTTATGGTTTATCGATTTTGCAAAGATAACAGTAATACTTGAGTGTCGATATCAGAGGGTATGTTACTGCTGAGACATGGGAAGTTGACAATTGGAAATTAGTCATCCAGTTTTCCAAAATTCTTGTTTGAATTCGTTCATCTGTGTGAATATTGAGATACTTAAAAAAGGAGAAATACAAATTTTAAAGACAATTCCTCTAACGATAATGCTCCGGAATATGACAGTTGTTATCTATTCCTTTGATGTCTTAAAGCTTTTGATCAATATTTTTGTGGTTTTACTTTCCACTATCTTTGTTTTTATATTTTGTAGATCTAACATATATTTATATAGACAAAGCTGATGGCAGAGAATATTCATATTCAAATGAAACAGGAAAACTAATTGGTATAAAATCAGTGCATGACAATAGTTTTGTCAGTTTGCATTATAAAGATACACAGATACAGCAAATAAAACATTCTGACGGCCCTTTCTTGGTCATGACTTACAATGAGAGAGGTTTCATTAACTGGGTGGAATTAAGAAATGATTCAGACAATGAACAGGGGAGGTAAGTAATTATTTAAAAGTAAGTAATAAGCTTTGGTGCATTTTGTATCCTCCGATGAAGCTTGGTCTTGTTAAACATTTTAGTTTTTGTTTTATACTATATGGTAACTGTAATTAATCACATGCATGTTTACTTCAGTCAGTAGAGCAGTCGAGAAGAAACATAATCACATTAGGAAACAAAATTGAGTCCTCTAATTGAGTAATCTTTACCTATTCTGTATTTACCCCCTATATCATTGTTGTTTTTTGTAAATGTAGATTAAACTTCATTTTGAATCATATGAATTTTCACTATTCATCTGTGATACGGGTATACCATAACAGTCAACGAATTGTGATGTCCGTCCAACTTACGAAGGGATGACTTCAACTGCACCACATGGAAACTCTTGGATTAATAGCTTCCTTGTGATCAGAAACACTCTATCAAGGAAATCATGATGGGAAATACAAGCCCTGGAATATATACTAAGATATATATGCTCTGTGTACAGAAGCTGCTGCAATGTTGCTATATAGAAATAGAAAGTTTGCAATCGGAAAGCTAAAATCATCTCTTTTGTCGAAGAGTTTTATTTTCAACTGACACTCATTGTTAACTTTTAGATGGAAGTGAATATACGAACTTTACTGTATCTATTGAATCATTTACTTCGTGTTCGATGAGAATAAAAGTCTTAGTTGAATATTAAAAATAAAATATATGCCAACGAACGATGTATATTCAAGCAAGTAAAATATTGACCATTTCATCATGCTTTAATTCATTAGTTCGAATTACACAAAGATAGGTTGGTTACGTCGTATAATTTAATTTTATTAGAAATTTCTATGAACGGCAGGGATTAGTACTACATTTTTATACGTCAGGAAAGATTGCGGGGCAATTTAACTATTAGATTTATACGTTAAAAGTCATGGTGTCATCACGTGAAAGGAGACCTACAGTATATTCAAAGTTTTTTTTTACTATGAGCTTAAGGGTGCTCGCGGGTAAAAATCGATATTTTCTTTAAATATAAGATTTCGTTTTTTGTTGTTGGTATAAATGAACTTTATCATATACTTACAGTGAGTTGACTGTTAGTGTTGCTCTCCACCAATTGCAATTCATTCAAAATTTTGACCAAATTGCAATTTGTTTTATAAAATCAAATTGTTCAACTGGTCAGAAATTTGAACCAACTGCTGTAGAAAACCACAGCCAAGTCACGAAAGTGCAAGGTGATAAAATAAAACATACTTACAATCCTATAAGACTTTTACTCCACTTTAATGATGTTGTGACAAAATTAGTTTATCAGTTTGTATAGTTATATTATATTCATTTCCATGCTGAAGGGGAACTGTTTATTTTGAATTGCTATTAAATTGTCCAAACTAAGCTTTCATATAGTTTTTCTTTCTAAAAGTATTCTATATTTATAAGAATCAGACATTATGTGAATTAAAACATTTCATATTCAGTAAAATATGTGTAAAATTGCAATATATGTTTGTAGGAAGTTTCCATGGGGGAGATAATAACTTTTCTTTCAAAAAGTCTTTATTCAAAAGAATAATATTTTAGGTTATCTCCCCTGAAAACTTATCAATAGCATATTGTTATTTCACACATATTTTACTGAATATATGATGTTTTATTTAAAATGATATCTGATTCTTATAAATATAGAATACTTTTAGAAAGAAAAACTATATGAAAGCTTAGTTTGGACAATTTTATAGCAATTCAAAATAAACAGTTCCTCTTCAGCATGGAAATGGCTATAATATAACTATACAAACTGATAAACTAATTTTGTCACAACATCATTAAAGTGGAGTTAAAGTCTTATAGGCATGTAAGTATGTTTTATTTTATCACCTTGCACTTTCACATTTTGACTGAACAATTTGTTCAATATTCTGACCAGTTGAACAATTTGGTTTAAAGTGAGTTGACTGTTAGTGTTGCTCTCCACCAATTGCAACTCATTCAAAATTTTGACCAACTTGCAATTTGTTTTATTAAACCATACTGTTCAACTGGTCAGAATATTGAACAAATTGTTCAGTCAAAATGTGAAAGTGCAAGGTGATAAAATAAAACATACTTACAATCCTATAAGACTTTAACTCCACTTTATTGATGTTGTGACAAAATTAGTTTATCAGTTTGTATAGTTATATTATAGCCATTTCCATGCTGAAGAGGAACTGTTTATTTTGAATTGCTATAAAAATGTCCAAACTAAGCTTTCATATAGTTTTTCTTTCTAAAAGTATTCTATATTTATAAGAATCAGATATCATTTTAAATAAAACATCATATATTCAGTAAAATATGTGTGAAATAACAATATGCTATTGATAAGTTTTCAGGGGAGATATCCTAAAATATTATTCTTTTGAATAAAGACTTTTTGAAAGAAAAGTTATTATCTCCCCCATGGAAACTTCCTACAAACATATATTGCAATTTTACACATATTTTACTGAATATGAAATGTTTTAATTCACATAATGTCTGATTCTTATAAATATAGAATACTTTTAGAAAGAAAAAACTATATGAAAGCTTAGTTTGGACAATTTAATAGCAATTCAAAATAAACAGTTCCCCTTCAGCATGGAAATGAATATAATATAACTATACAAACTGATAAACTAATTTTGTCACAACATCATTAAAGTGGAGTAAAAGTCTTATAGGATTGTAAGTATGTTTTATTTTATCACCTTGCACTTTCGTGACTTGGCTGTGGTTTTCTACAGCAGTTGGTTCAAATTTCTGACCAGTTGAACAATTTGATTTTATAAAACAAATTGCAATTTGGTCAAAATTTTGAATGAATTGCAATTGGTGGAGAGCAACACTAACAGTCAACTCACTGTAATAAAACAAATTGCAATTTGGTCAAAATTTTGAATGAGTTGCAATTGGTGGAGAGCAACACTAACAGTCAACTCACTGTAATAGAGAAATAAAATTTAAAAAAATAGGATCACCGTTTAATTAAGCTCACAATCAGCCTTCGAAAGAAGGATGCACTTTTGTTAAGGTACTTTTTTCCTGTTGAACTAATGGGAGAAATAAAGGTAATCTCGAAATAAAAAAAGAACTAAATTACAGAAATCACCTAGATCTTACAATTGTTTAGTTTAAGTACAGCTAATTTGAAAATAATAATAAAAAAACATAGGTCACAGATGAGTTATAGAGATATTTTAATTTTACTGCAAAAAAATGGCATTTTTGCACCAAAGGGAGATAATTTGGAGCTTTTTTTTAATGATAAAAACATTTTAAAAGTCATCGGGGGTCAAAACGAATCGATTTTGTTATGATGTTTGTACCAAATCAAAAAGTAACCATTGCTAGTGTAATAAATTTTATTTATAATGAAATAAACATGTTTAAAATATTTTTGAAATTTTGGTACCCTCGAGCCTCCTAAAAGACACGCATTGACCTCCATTTTTGTAGGTGGATGATGATTTACTAAATCAAATTTATATCAAAATTGAGATAGTAAAATTCTATCATTCGATATTCCGTTTGCATTTTAAGTTGTATAATAAATAAAATTATTTTTCATTAGTATATATGACTATGACATGGAAAACGATTGGCTGATATCGTCAGATGTAAATGGGAAAATTACAAAATACGAATACAACAGTGACAACTCTATTAAACGGATAAGACACCCATCCGGATCGATAGAAGATTTTGAATATTACCCTCAAGGCTGGTTGAAAAGTAGTAAACTGATTAAAAAGAATACAGAAATGGCATACAAGGTGTATGAATTTATGGGAGAAGCAACAGTTACTACCTTGACTCACCCGAACAATGTGACTCTAACATCAACTTATGATGAAAATGGAGAAATTGCTTTACGTAAACGATTGGGATTCTCAACTGAAAAGATACAGCATACAGAACATGCTAAAATAATTTCACAAGGCGACTCCGTAAGTATATCTTTGTGTAGGCTCTTCCTTTTCATTAGATAAAAAAAGCGTCATAAGCTTCTATGTAACTTACTGGATTTTGCATGATGAGTCGTTCGAAATGTTTTTAAATGTTTTTGTCGTGTGATTTTCCCGTAGATTGTGTTATTAAAATGTGTCGTAATGCCAATCTTAATGTTTTACTAATATTTTCGGAAACCTTGATTTCGTGTTTTATATTTATAATTCATTGAACATTGCATTTTCTTGGCACTTTTTGCAGATAATTTCTAAAAACATATATGATAAGAGGACGAATTCTGTAGTATGCGAGGATGCTAACGGGGATTATTTGAATGTATCATACAATGATCATGGACGTGTTACAGTTTTGAAGGATAGCGACAAACAATGTATATTCTGTGACATACAATACTGACGGTAAGATACAGACTGTCTTGTACCCAGATAATACCACAGAAAAATATGATTATAATAGAAATGAACGAACATTTAAAAGTAGGTCCGACCAAACCATAAGATCTGAAATAGATGATTACGGAAATGTTGTTGTTAAAGACTTCGGAAACGATCGTGTCAATTCATTTTCTTACGATGAACAGAATAGATTGAAAGAGGCAAAAACAGAAATAGGAACAACTTCAATTGGATACAGTAATAATGGTTTACCAGAATATGTAAAGTTTCAATACTTTGAAAAAGACATATATGTTAATTATAGCCTGAACGAGAATTTCCAGAAATCCAGAATGAAATTGTCTTTGGATGGGTATGATGTAAAATATGAATACAATTCAAGAAATTTACTCACACAGGTTATCAATTCTATTGACAATACTAGCTTGTTGAAGGTGGAATATAACGAAAAGATGCAATTGAAGTTAAAGACGTTAGGTAACGGTGCAAAAACTGTGTACAGCTACTTTGTTGGTACGGACCTGCTGAAAGGTGTATACAACTACTTACCAAACGGAAATCTAAGTTCAAAATTTGAATATTCATATGACCCACGACAAAGAAGAATATCGCTTAAAACAATGGATGGCAACTGGAAATTCCGCTATGATGCATCAGGACAATTAACGTACGTCAAACATCCAGATGGAACTGTGAAAACCTTTCAGTACGATAAACGAAAGAATCGTAAGGTTTTAAATGAAAACAATGTTCGTAAAGAATATACCGTCAATGCATTAAACCAATATACAAAATATGGGAGTGATCAAAAGTTCAAACACGATAAAAATGGCAATTTGATATCAAAAGATGGACAGACGAAAGAAGATTTTACATTTAATATTGAAAATCAGTTAGTCCAATTTAGAACACAAGATGATGAATGCACGTTGGAGTATGATGGTCTAAAGAATCTTGTAAGAAAAGTTTGTGGAAATGAACGAACAGAGTATGTTGTTGATGCATTTGGGAGATTTGGTCAAGATATTTTAGCAGAGGTATTTTATGTACTACTATTTTCTAGACCCAACAAATAAGTATTAACTCAAATTACTGCATCTTGTATGACATTTTATGCCCCAGCAAATATAGTAGACTGGCATTATGTGTTCTGGTCTGTGCGTCCGTTCCCCCGTCCGTTCGTCCGTTCGTCTGTCTATTCGTCTGTCCGTTCGTCCGTCTGTCCTGCTTCAGGTTTAAGATTTTGGTCAAGGTTGTTTTTGATGAAGTTGAAGTATAATCATCTTAGTACACATGTTCCGTATGATAAGATCTTTCTAACTTAAATGCAAAATTATATATTTTACCCCAATCTCACGGTCTATTGAACATATAAAATGTTTGTGTGAGTGGGGCATCCGTGTACTATGGACACATTCTTGTTTCATATGTGTTATATGTCATACACAAAAACATATTGTTCAAAACCTATTTAAATCATAAAATACATACTAAGTTAAAATCTTTTTGAAAAAAGGACGGCAATATCGACCTCCATCTAAAATAGATTGAAAAGGGAGTCGTCAGGTCTACAAAGACGCTCTTTATCTCGTTTTGTTTAAATAGGAGGTAATAATAGTTCAAGCAGGCGCTCTTTCTCGTTTTGTAAAAATTCATCTATTTAATTAAATGGTTGTTTCGTAAATCTGAATGCAAATATATTTGCTGCAATCCGTTTATAGCCTTCTTCTCTAATGAGAAAGGTAAATATGCTAGATATACTTACTGGAGGTGTGATGAGATATTTGCAGCTATTATGTTTTCCCTTGATAATATTTATGTACGTTTCGGCAACAAAGTTTATTGACAGGTTGTAGGTATTCCAATGGTCTCTAATTGCGCCACTTTAATAGCATACTTGTTTTTGTACTGCTTTAAATCACAGTTTATGACCAAACTCAGTAAAGACCATTCTAAATTGTATTTAATTGATATAGTCAACGGCACTTACCGTAATATTGACGGTATTTTTTCGTTAAACAATCAAGAATTTTCTACATATACTGCCGAAATTTAACCAAAGGAACTTACTTCAAATAAATCAAATTAAAACGGTAATAACTTTCCTATTCTAGATTTAGATATTTCGGTTTCACACGGGAAGCTCCACACTAAAATTGCCGACAAAATTGGCGTTTAATAGGGACGATTTGTCGTTCCCTATTGTTAAATGTCCCTTTGTGGATGTTGATGTTCCTATGGCAACTTAAAAATCAAGCCCCCAAAAATAAACACAAACAAAAAAATAAGAAATCTGCATGTATCTTAATTCTTCATACATATTACAAGTAACTTGTTTTTCTAAAATCAAGACGAGAAAGATAGAAAGTACGTTTCTTTTATTCATTGGTCTTGTACTTGCATACAAGTGCCGGTTCAGTATCAAGGAATGACATGTTTTACAAAAAAAATAATCCGATGAGATTAAATTGAGTTATCATATTTCATATTTAACAAGAAAACTAAGAAAAAAATCATAATGTGTGTTTATTCAGTACTATATAGTGCTTCGTATTATTTTAACTTTGTTACAAATATATCAGAGAGTCGTGGATGCTGCTTCGTATTGTGTAATGAAAAATTGTATTTCATCATGTAGTTGTATTTCCATTCTTTTATCTTCAAAATATAGATAACGGATTAGCTCCAGTCCGGTTCGGAACTAGCATATAGAATCGTGTTGTCTTAATCGATGTTGAATAAGGCAACTCGTGTGATTTTTGCTATGAAACAATAGACAACTTTCGAGTTCGATGCATTTCCGTCAAAAACTCCGGTTTTAGTGAACGTCATTTGTGCGTTTAGGGGCGTCGTCACTTCCATTCCAATGTTGAGTGAGTGGTTGGAAAACTATAATTCTATATTGTACAAATTATTCGGAAATTGAATTCTCAAAATTGACAATCAGCACTGCTGTCATTAGGGAATTGTCATTAAGTACATACAGAACAACCATTATTTCTACTTTATCCTGCACAATGACGATCACTAAGACGCTTAATGAACGTTAATAGTGCAGGGATACAGGCGATCCCTTCTATCTGGTAAATGACGTCATAAAGGCGCGTATAATTGACGAGTTCTTTCCGGTGACGGATGAACTCGAAAGTGGTCTATTACAGTGCCATTATCACACATCAGTCACCGAACCGAAACATTTAAATTAACTAGTTTACATTTGTAAATGCCTAATGCGCTGATCAGGTTATCTTATATTTCATGTGCAAATAATGTACTCAAACTTAAATTGCTCATGTGCATTCCATGCAACACAAATTATTTATTAAAATATGTTAAATGATATTCAGATGTATTCGATATATACTGGCATATCGTGTTCAAGGCGACGACATTAATGTAAACTTGTTTGCATTTTCGTTGTTTGTTTTTTAAAATTACCTTGTCAATGTCAGTTTATATCAGCTCATAAGTTTTGAATGTACCATTGTTATCTTCTGTTTTTTTTGTCCTTGTATGATTTTTATTCCAGTCCCCATTTTTGACATTGTAAAAGGTGTTCCGGTAATGCAGACCCTGATACAGCTTTTATAAATTGTAGCGATTTGAACTGATTTGACTACACATGTGCTGTAGAACCTCCATTTCTCTTACTATATTTAGTGGATATTGTTTCCGTTAAAAATTAATTACTCTTGATTATTATCTTTTTAAAGATTCGAATAGAAATTCAAGAAATTATATGGCATTTTATGAAAATTTTTCATTAAACAGTATTGTTTATCTTTTTATTACTTAGAGGTAATCAAACACAACTGATTCATTCATTTCACTGGTTTTTAACCTTTTTTCTAAATAATATAATTTTTTTACACATTACTTGATTGAGAAAACACAAAACTATGTATCTGAAATTAACAGGTAACACACAAAGGCGAATCTACAGATACTCAGTTATATTTCCATGGTGGTGATCAGTTAGGATTGATAGCTATGAAAAATAAGAATGGATATTACTATTATCAATTTGATCCAATGGGGTAAGTATTTTATATCGGTTTTTCACATTTTATTTTATTTACAACTACAAGTTTATTCTATTTTTATATTGTCTGTTTTGATTTGTTTTGATTATTTGGCATAAAATAAAATTATCGATTTGACCTTTCATCTGTGTGTCCAATCAAATGGTTTCCGATGGACATTTGTATCCATTACTTACTGGTAGTTAAAGCTAAACAGATTGAAGCCACACGGAAGAACATTATTGTAATGTATTGATTGTTGATGGTCATCAAACTACTGGATTTAACCAAATTAACAACACCAATAAAGTATCACATTTATTGTTCACATCAGACAAGCTAACAACATCCGGTTACACAAGTATAGCTAATAACCAAAAAGGTTAATATGGTTAAATACCAAAATGAATAGGAAAGTACCAAATGAATATTACAGATATTACATTTCTCCCCTTTTACTAAAAAAAATCTTTATTTCCTTGTTCTTTTAAATTTCCACAATCTAGCTTTTAAGTATAATCTTTCAAAACTTAACCAGCAAAAATTTACTGAAAATGTAAAGTTTGTCTTTTTTTAAAATATCAAAATTAACATGATTAACCTGAGTATCAAGTAAATGTATGAAAATACTTTAAAGTTCATAATACTAAATTCTTGACTAGAATTTGATTTAACAAAAAAAACAATAAAAAATTGTCATCTCAATTAACTGTCTATAAACCCAAGTAGACAATTGTCTCAATTGTTTAAAACAAAATCTTTGTATCTGGATGGTAGTTTCCGGTCACGAGTTGGTCTAGACGGTTTGGACGGCTCTAGACTTGGGACGGATTTCATCAATTTGTTAGACTGAGCTTTATCATTAATTCCACCATTCTGATTTCCTTTTAACACATTTTGATTCTCACTAGATATATTTTGATTTTGAATTTCACTATAGACATTTTGATTTTCACTATTGACATTTCCACTATTGACATTTTGATTTTCACTATTGACATTTTGATTTTCATTATTGACATTTTCACTATTGACATTTTCACTATTGACATTTTGATTTTCACTAGATTTCCTTTCAATGAATCTTTTAATATGTGTGACATTTCTCTTATATGTATCACCATCATCATTTTGAACAACAACACTATTTCCATGCTTTTCCAGCAGTGTGAATGGTTTCGGATTAAAGGTTGTAGACAATTTATTTCCTCTATTTTGTTTCACTAAAACAGAATCTCCTGCTTTCAAATCATTTGTTGTCGCATTCCTTCTTGTGTCCGCATATAGTTTTCCTTTCTCCTTCCTTTGACTATCTCGGTCACGCACTTCAGTGTCGTCATGTGAATGGATCTGAATATCAGGTAGTTTAGTGCGAAGCGTTCTATTAAATAACAATTCAGCTGGGCTTACACCTGTAGTACAATGAGGTGTTGACCTGTACATCTTCAAATACGTTTGTATTTCAGTACTCAAGTTCTTTTTCTCAGCATTTGCAATACGCATGCGCTTCAGCAATGAACGGTTCTGACGCTCTATTTCCCCGTTGGCGGCTGGCCATAAGGGTGTAATTCTTCTATGAACAATACCATTTTGAACCAAGTAGTTTTTAAAAGTGTCACTAATAAATTGAGGTCCATTGTCAGTTGCGATTGAAATAGGTAAACCATGTATAGTAAACATTTTGTCCAGAGCATCAATTACACGGTCTGCGCTTGTACTTTTACTCATAATGGTCACTTCCAACCATCTTGAATAGTAATCAACAACGGTAAATAGATATTCTCCAGACGGCAACGGTCCTAAAAAATCTGCTGATATCTGTTCCCACGGTTTAGACGGAAGAGACGTTCGTATCATCGGTTCTGGTTTCTCTGGGTTTGCGACAAGCTGGCACCCATAACAAGACTTACAATACTCTTCAATACTCTTGTCCATGTTTGGCCACCGAACTTTTGATCTTAATCTTTGTTTCATTAAAACAATTCCAGGATGTCCCTCGTGTCCTCACTTCAGTATCTGATTCCTCAATTCAGTCGGTATAATAAGTCTTGTTCATACCTGCCAACTTTTGAAAGTGCCCATGGGGGTTTTAGTGCGCGACAACAATTTCAAAGGTTAAGTTCTTTGCGACGTATTTTGCGCATGCTGTTTTGTGGTCTAGAAAAGGTGTCATATTTGTATGATGAGCTTACAAGCCTTTTTCTTAAGGATATTTGCATGATTCTAGTTATTATATCAATAGAAAAGATGAACATGTAGCTATAAGACCAGGATTTATTTTCATGTGTAAAGATATTAAATGATTGTTGGCTTTTCCAATTCAAAATTATGCACAAAGAAGGACCTTTATAAAGTTGGGAATAACACCTAGGGGTGACATGCTAGGGGTAACCCCTCAATGTAAGGCCATTAAAACCCACTTTTTAACAAATGAGCACATAATCATACTATCTGAAGAAATTTTCCCAAAGAACTACAAATGTATACATCTTATGATCTATCTGGTATTATATGGTCAACACATGTACAATAATCAGTCAGGGGACTTACTTAAACAAGTGATTTTCTAAATCACTGATTCAAGTAACATTATTTCCATAAAGGTTGGAAGTTAGAGTTGTCTTTCTTTAATAATCACCTATTTAAGTAGTACAAATTAATCACTAGAAGAAGTGATTTAATATTAGTGTAGCTTTGAATATAGAATACTAATGATCCAGGGACTAATTATGTTTCTAAACTTATCAGAACCAACATCTGTGTTGTCTAGGATGACCAGGTCATTTCAGGTGATGACCTTGTACTGAATCTAGAATAATGACATAAAAATCACTTGTTTAAGTATCAGACCTCAATTTCCTTCCCAAAAATCACTTCTTTAAGTATCATTCTTTTAATAACCCCCACTAATTTCAACATCCCCGAACAGTGAAATTTTTATCGGGAACAGTAGAATTTTATTACATAATCTGAAAGATGAAACCTTGAACTTCACAGGAAAAATACTCCCACTGCTCTGAAAAATCGTTTAAGAAAGTATCAGTTCATTATGTAAAGCCATTATTATAGCATTTTTCCAACTAAAATAGAATTTTCAGGTAAATGATTGCATCAAAGGCATAAACCTTGCTACTTAAAAGAAGCAAAAAGTTCATATTTTTAAATTTTACTAATTAAAAGATGTTATTTAAACCTATGTGTTTAAAATTTTGAAAAAAACTACAAAATCCCAATTTGTGACAAAACCTCGAATTTGCTACTCAAATAAGTGATTTAAAAATCACTTATTTCAGTAAGTCCCCTGACTGATAATTTTGAAATGTTCTGAGACCTAAAACAAATTGGAATCCTAATCCTCATTTAGAAAAGTTTTTCCAAATATAATGAATTTTCCCATTTTCAACATGTTCAAGTAAAAAAAAAAATCAAATTTATTTTTTATTATAGTCAAATGACCCTTGTCTTAGGGACAGTCCCGCATTTACCTGTTTGGTCCTTGTGAAAAATAAAGAATAGTACATTGTACTTTAATGATTTGGTAATGTAATTGAATAGATAAATAACATATGTTAAAACAAGTGTAATGTCAATAAATTAGTGAATAAACTACTATTTATTATCTTTATGGTAGTACTGCATCATTGAATTTTGTCAATCAGCCATGCTTTTATTCTTAATCTGTGTAAGAACCTCATTGAAGGTGAAAAATCACCCATGTTCAAGATTTTAAAATTCTACAACACAAGTTCAAAATCTAGCATGTTAGAATAATCTTGAGAGAAAACGTTTTTGATTGGCTCATTAATTTGATCACAAGAAACACTGAATTTGATTGGCTAACACGATTGTCTCCCTTGAACACAGTTCAAAATCGGGAACAATGAAATTTTTCGTGTAAATTTTCACAAAATCGTGTTTTATAGCTTTTTTCACGATCACGATCGTGCAATCGTTACAAAGGGTCAAAATCGTGTAGTACACGCCTAAATCGTGAAAGTTGGCAGGTATGCTTGTTCCACGAAGAACAATATGACATATAGAACTAAGTTCCTGTTTCACTGTTAAATACTGTTTGTTTAGCAAGTCTTGCCATCTTCCATTTAACAAACAATTTCTAATATTTTGTAATTCTTTGTCATTAAGTGACATTTTATCCACATCTTCAATCTTTACAGCGTTTGGTGTAGATTCAGATGCAACAAAACGTATATACTCCTCAGCTTGATTTATTTCTCCTTGTTTTGATTCATTTTTCGGTACCACTAACAACCGGGATAGAGAATCTACAATATTCTGTGATCCTGGAATATATTTCACAACATATTTAAAAGGTTGCATTCTAAGCATCCACCTTTCAACTCGAGCACATGGTTTAGACTTAGGCGAGAATATAAATTCCAACGGACGATGATCTGTTAGCAACTCAAAATCATGACCCAGTAAATACATATGGAACCTTTCACAGGCCCATACTAACCCTAACGCCTCTTTTTCTGTTTGTGAATACTTCCTTTCGATAGTTGTGAGACTTCTGCTTGCATAGCATATGACTTTGTACTCATCATTCTGTTTCTGTACTAGAACAGCACCTAAGCCTACAGGGCTGGCATCTGCAATTACTTGAGTTTTCGCTTTCAAGCTGAAATAGCTTAAATTAGACGCATCCACCAGACCTTTTTTCAATTTTTCAAAAGAATCATTTTGTTCTGGTCCCCATTGAAATTTTGTCTCTTTGTGGAGCAAGCGGTGTAGTGGTTCTGCTACAGTTGCTAGATTTGGTATGAAACGACCAACAAAATTAACTAACCCTAGAAAACTCCTGATCTCAGAAACTGATTCTGGCCTTCTAGCATTTACAATTGCTTCAACTTTAGACTGAGACACACCAATCCCATGTTCTGATAACATGTGACCCATAAACTCAATGTTTGCCATGTTGAATTTACACTTGTCAATATTAAGCGTCAGTCCTCTTTCCTCTAATCTTTGAAGAACAGCATCGAGTCTGTCATTATGCTCATTAGAAGTAGAGCCATACACAACAACATCATCAAAAATGTTTCTTTCTCCTTCAAGTCCTTGAAATACCTGACTCATTACTTTGTTATACATCTCTTGGGCGCAGTTTATTCCAAACATAAGCCTTTTATATCGGAATATTCCTTTATGTGTCATGAAGCAAGTTATCTGTCTGGACTCTGGTGTCAGTTCAATTTGATGGTACGCAAGTTTAATATCTAACTTTGAGAAGACTTTACTTTGATTCAAATCTTGAATTACCTCATCTACAGTTGGAATTGGATATCTTTCACGCATGACTGCTAAATTTGCGCGCCTCATGTCAACACATATGCATATATCACCATTCTTCTTTGGTACAACCACAATTGGCGATGTCCACTGACTTGGTCCATTAACGGCTTCAATAATGTCCTGTTCTACAAGTTCATTCAGTTTTTCTTCTAATTTTCCTCGCAAATGATACGGTATACGACGTAATGGCTGAATGACAGGTTGAATGCTTTTGTCTATAGGAATTTTCAATTGAAAGTCTACTAATTTTCCCACACCTGAAAATACCTTTGGAAATTTACTTGTATAGTTAGTTTTCACCACATTATCAGTCACTGTGTTAACATTTGTCTCTATTTTCAATACACCAAGTTCTATTGACGTCGTATGTCCAAGTAATGCCTGGCCGTCTTCCTCAATCACGAAAAAATCAGCTGAAACACAGCGGTCGTTCACACAAACATTTGTATTAAAACTGCCTGCTATAGTAAGTGGCTTGTTACTACCATAAGCGTACAAATTCTTAGACGATGTCTTAGACTCGCACTTAATCTTATTCTTCTTTAAGTGTTCCCAAAGTGTCCTATCTATAATGTTTACAGTTGCACCAGAATCAATCACCACAGGAACATCTATACCTCCAACATTAACTGTAAATTTGCTGACTTTGCCTTGATTCCCATGTACTGTAAATGCATAATCATCATCTTCGTTTTCGTAATCTGGTTCACTGCATGTATCATCTGCAGACTCAACATGTCGCACATTTGTTTTTCTTGAATAGTGATTCTTTGAAATTTTTTTCTTCGACTTGCAACATTTTTCAAAATGTCCTTCATTTTGGCATAATCTGCATTTCTTTCCTTTTGCTGGGCATTTTGGGTCTGTTTTGTAATGTCCAGAAAACCCACATGCATAGCATGATATTTGTTAAAACTCGGATTTATTTTGATTTTGTTTCTTACTTGCATAAGTTGAAACTTTGTTGACAGATTCAATTGGTTGTTCTATCGAAGTTGCCTGTTTCTCTGCAGCTTCCATTGCCTGTGCAGTTTCACGCAATTGCTGTAAGGTAACATTGTGCCTTTCTAATAATTTTCTTCTCAATCTCTTTGAACTACATTTGTCTATTACTTGGTCGCAAATAGCTTCGTCTACATTACCAAAATTGCAATAAATTGCCTTTTGTCGTAACCTAGTTATAAACTGTTCAATTGTTTCTTGGGGTTTTTGTTCCATTGCCCGGAATTGGTTCCTTTGAAAAGAGTTATTTACTTGCGGTGTAAAGTGATTGTTTAAAATTTCTACAGCAACTTCGTAAACTGTTTCATGTTCACCCGGGTCTCGTTCCACCAGGGTATAATACACATCTTGTACTTCCATTCCAGCACTGTGTAACAATAATGCTTTTTTCTGTTGTGCCTCTACAACTCCTTTACCTGTTGCATACAAATTAAATGATCGAAGCCAGCGTGTCCATCTTTGTCCCAACGAATTAATGTCATTGCCAACGTCAAAAAATGGAATTAAACCAACATCAGACAATATTGGACGTGCTTCTGCCATCTTTTGTTATCCTCGATTATCCTCGTCGCCAAATTGTAATGTATTGATTGTTGATGGTCATCAAACTACTGGATTTAACCAAATTAATAACACCAATAAAGTATCACATTTATTGTTCACATCAGACAAGGTAACTACATCCGGTTACATTGATTGATTGATTGATTGATTGTTGGTTGCTTAACGTCCAGTGGCAAATATTTCATGCATATTCAGGACAAGAACAAGTTCACAATAAATACAATAGGTAGGTTGATACAATAGAGGCCATCTGGGATGATGGTCGGGGAAATTTGGACTGCCACTGGAAAATAAGGGTATATTGGATAGGGACAGAAATTTTTACCTTGCAACAGGCCACCTACGGACCCCTCAAAGAGTTGTTGCAAGGGTTCTTAACGTGCAAAGAGCGTGGCACTCTCTTTACACGAGGTATCGGATTTAACGTCCCCCTTCTGACCGGACGTGACTGCGAACTTGATACATCCCGCACAGCCAAACGGACGCCCCACTTCGGCAAGCGTTTTACTGCCGGTCGGGAGAAGACCAAATGACCATATTTCTATACCCCAGTCACCCTTGGGGTTCATCCGGTTACACAAGTATAGCTAATAACCAAAAAGGTTAATATGGTTAAAAACCAAAATGAATAGGAAAGTACCAAATGAATATTACAGATAATACAATTATGTAGTTCTCCACAGATAGTTTTGCATTATGGTATTGGTTGATTTTTCAAATATTAAAGCTTGTGTGCAATATCATTAATATTTTCATAGTTGAAGACTTACATAGCCTTCAAAATTTGTTCATATGAACATTAAGATTTATAAATGTTTGCATTATCTTTTTACCCCTGAATAATGATAGTCAGTATGTTCCTTTCCCTAACAAACAATTGTCCAGAAATTCTTTTTTGTCGCACGAACTTTGTGATTCAATCCTACGAAAAAAAATGAGGCGAAAGACACACAAATATTATCATTTAATAACTTGGTAGATTTATGTCAATAGTTCAGATATAGAATCATTCAAATGAAATGACATTCTAAGTTTGAACCAAATTTTGGAAAATATGTGACATTTTCGTGCCTTTTTTGTAATATTTCATTGTTAATAGCTGCAGAAAGCTACCATCGATACACAAAAACAGAAATATACTTCCTACCCTGTAACTGTTGTTCATCAAATCTATAACAATTACATACATAATCACATTGGTACAAACATACAAACATACATACATACATACATACAAACATGCATTGGCTAAATGTATAAGAAAGCTAGGAATCGAAGACGATTTAATATTTTGTGGGTCAATTGCAATTGTTTTCCAAACTGTGGAGGAAGGGGGCATCAGTTGGCAATGTTAGGTTTATACATTCATTATGAAGTCGATATAAAATGAAGAATATTTCGTATGATTGTCGATGAGATAAATCTTTACAGGAGACCAAATAAGACTGTGATCATTTTTTTAAATTAATCATTGTGAGCATATCAGGAAATTATTTGCTGCAAAATCTGATTCAAGAATGATGAATAACACCGACAGCAAAAATAATTTAGGGAGGAAAACAGCACCAATATAACAAAACTGCTTAAATGACAATATATCAGAATGAAATCAATAGAATACACCAAGGAGATGATCGCATTCTTGTAATAACATATAAATGATTGTAAAAGATTCTGTATAATATCTTCCACTGTAACGTTCTTATATAGATTTCCGTGTAAATAGTTCTTTGATTATGATAAGATCTCATTACGTTCACTTTTTGATCACGATCAGTATAAAAAAAGCATGATATACAAATTAAAAGAACAGGAGATGCAATAACCTCTAAATAAAGGGCAAAGAAAAAGAAAAACACACAAAAATAACAGATTTTGACATTCTTGGTTTAATACAAAATATGTGCCACAGTTTTTTCTTTGAATCTTATATTATTAAAAATATTGCATCTACTTTGACGGTGCATATGAATGCACTTTTATTGCACCTATGGTCGTGAATATTACCGCATTAAAAAATGTAATGATGATTCCATTTCAGATCAATTGTTAGCATGCTAGATAAAAGCGGCGACATTCTGAATTCCTACAAATATGATCCTTTTGGAAATATAACATCCAGCATCGAAAAACTTCAAAATCCTTTTACTTTTATTGGACAGTGGGGAGTTATGAACATGAAGCAAATCAAAGAACTTTATTTCATGAGAACACGATTTTATGATTCTGAACATGGACGATTTTTAAGCATGGATCCATTCGCTCTTGATGGAAAACTGAAAAATTTCTATGCTTATGCATACAATAATCCTGTTCATTTTGTTGATCCGAAAGGAAACTTCGCATTTCTTATTACCGGAGCGGTAAATTTGGCCTTTTATCTTGGATATAATTATCTGACCGGTCAAGAGAGCACACTAGGAGGTAAAATAATTCTCAATTAGGATAAGTTCAGATAAACTATACCTTAATCTTCCTCAATAATACAGCATTCAAGTTTAATAAACTAAAATTTTACTTTTTACTAATTTTAATCAAACGTATTAGCGGAAAACATTTTTTTTTTCACGTATCTTCTGAAACACAAGTATTTGCCTAATTTTACCCACCAGTCAAGAAGGAGTTAATATTAATCAATGTCTTCTTCCGTCCATTCGTTTGTGTTCGATTGGCCACATTTTGCCTTTTGTACTTTATTTCCGTAACTTCATGGGGATACAATTTTTTTATTGTTTAAGCGTTGTTACACCATACCTTTCAAATTGCTGAGGGCTAATTTAGCGCGTAGAATGAACCAAAGATGTGAAATCATTTTCCTTTCATAAATCACTGAATAAATTTTCTGAATTTTTGGAAAATGTATTGTATAAAGTATCTTGTTTAATTCCTTCGTTCTGATTTGAGATTGTGGTTGCTATTTATAAAATAAGACTTACACCCCAAAAAAAGTCAAGTTCATATAATACGCATGTTTTTTTTCACATTTCCTCCAAAACATTACATTTTTTTCTAATGTAACACTTAAAGAATCTATTATAAAAACCTTTGAACACTTCCTTTTAAAGAATTTTATTTTTTCATCTATCTTTAGGTTTACCAAAAAGTAAAATTACAAAATACTGTACTCAGAGGAATATTCCAAACGTGAAGTCCCTAATCAAATGGCAAAATTCAAAGCTCAAACACATCAAATGAATGGATAACAACTGTCATATTCCTGACTTGGTACATGCATTTTCTTATGTAGAAAATGGGAGATTAAACCTGGTTTTATAGCTAGCTATGCCTCTCATTTGTATGACAGTCGCATCAAACTCCATTATATTGACAGCGATGTGTGAACAAAACAAACAGACAAAAAAGGTAAAAATGTCAAAAATTATCACATAGGCATTTTCTACATTACCTTCTCTTAAACCTATTTTCATGGGTTACGCGATGATATAAGGGTGCAGTATTTTGGTTACTTTAATTTGTTCTAAATGTCAACATCTGCGTAATTTTGTGTGATATTACAGGAGCTGCAGGTGCCTTCGTCGGAGGAATGGTAGGTGGAGGAATAGCTGGTATGATAGGAGGGAAAGTCGCTGGGTATATTGGTGGTAAACTTGGGACTGTAGCTGCCGCTGTTATAGAAAAAGCTGCACCAATCGTTGCAGCGGAAATAGCCAAGGTGGTAGGAGATAGCGTTATAGGAGATAAACCGTTCAGCTGGAAAGGCGTTGGAAAAGACCTTGCTTCAGGGCTGGCATCTAGTTTTTGGCCTAGCAAAGTTGGTGCCGGAAAATTAAGACAAGCGGCAGATGTTTTGGTATCCGATATACTGGGACAAATAGTTGACCCAACCAAATCCTGTAACGACAAGTTAAAGGCATGTACATTTTATGTTATGTTGAACTAATTTCATTAGTTTGCAATTTCAGTATACTAAGAGACACATTTTACATAATTACAAAAGCATGAAATTATTGTAGGATAACCTATGAGCAATAAACCGCAATATGAATTATGTGACATTAAGGAAAGCCCTTATTGCCTAAGATATTTAGAGGATTATATCGTTTGAAATGATTGCGTTGCCCATTTTTCCCCTTATCTATTTGCAGCTTCCCATTTACATCCGAAAGTCTCCAATTTTTCTTTTACTAAAGTGATTTTTGGTTAAATGATTTTGTGCAATTATGATTTCAAACAACATATTTTTCATGTAAGTATGACTGATAATTTCTACAAAAAGGCACTGTATTAAAAATTAAACTTAAATGTAAAACGAGAGGCGAAACATAACTCTGTTGGTGTATCATTAATAATTGTTTAATTGTTAACAGGTTTTTTGGGTTTCTTATTTCATGTTTTTATTTTGTTTTGTTGTTGTTTTTTCTTAGTACTTTATAATGTTAATAAGAATGATTAAACACATCACAATATAACTAGTATTCACGAAACCCAATTCAATATTTACAGGACGTCGGAAGTATAGCATCAAAGTTAGGGATTTCCATTGAACAGTCTTCATGTTCAGATGTATTAGATAAATTAAAAGATAAAACGATAAGATGGATTAGATCACATGATCCGGTAAGAATAATATGATATAATTTCTAAAATTGCATGTTTGTTTTCATTTTGTTGTTCTTGTCCTTTAAATGGATTTTACTTACATGCATATGATCTATTGTAAATTGCTGTGATGAATATGTTGAGAAAATAATTACACTGATGACAAATTTGTTTTGCTGTTTCGTAAATTTAAACAATATGATACCATTTCATAAAATAATTAAATGCTGAATTTTTTCATTGACAACAAATTTGGTGAGTTTGGTGGTTTAATGTTTCCACAGACAGTCCGTTGGTACTTAATGTGCACCTGTATTCTTGCTTTTGTTTTTGTTTCTCATATGAAAGGGAATTCATAAAGAACATTCTGAAAAAAAGTTTTTGATTATCCTTACAAATATATTTTAATGTTCTGTAATTAAATAATCCACATTTCAGTGGTTTAGTGAGTGGATTTTTATTACAAACAGGGTTAACCCTCTTGCTGTCAGTTGTTTTTTAATGTTGCATTTCGTGTGCTAGAAAATGCGACATTTCGAGTCTGGGATATCAGATGTCCAGCAATGACGTCATTCGATATATGACGTCACGCCAAAATGACCGTTACATTTGGAACCCAATGAAGAAAAATATAACACTTTTTAATATTTTGTCTTTTACTGAAAAAAAATACAGCAATAAGGATCATACATCATTATGACACTTCTATAAATTATGTACTTACTGACTATTACCAGTCATAATGTTAATTACATTTTTGTTTTTAATTTAGAATGATATCATTGGGCCTGTAGGATATGGCGCTGCTCGTTTTATTCAAATGGATTCTACAATGAGTATTACAATTCGATTTGAAAATGACCAAAACGCCACAGCTCCTGCTCAAAAAGTATTTGTAGTTCATACTTTCGACAAATCAATTGATATGAGGACATTCAAACTGGGAAAATTTGGTTTTGGAAATATCAACCATGATTTGAAGGAACGAACACATTTTCAGGTAATTGTTGTAAAGTGAATATAATAGCATACAGCGGTTTGTAATACTTATTATTGTATTAACACTATTACTACACTTTCATACCACAACAAATATTGTATTGGTACATGTATCACTTATATTTGTATCCATAAAACAAACAAAAAATGAAAAGGAATAACTTTGCATTACCTTTTGAATACTATGACTTTTAGACATATTAAGACTAATTAAGTAGATATTGATAATATTGGCTTGACATGCTTGAAATTCTATCAGATTACTTTTGGAGCAGTTATGAGTCTTTGAAGCATGCTCACAAAAGTTCTTTTGATGAAATCATTTTCATATTAGTCAAAATTTTCTTTACTTCGACCAGCTTTGGAGGAGATATAATCAAAGAATTGATATAAATCAGCACAGAAGTTTACTACCTAGCTCATCTATCCCCAAGCATCATGTCAGGCATTGTCATCACCAAAAACCAATAAATGTATTCTTATCTGAGGAACATATGAACATTTTAACAAAATTTTAACTAATGATACCGACGATCTACCACAAAGTAATATAAATAGAACCATACCAATAGTAAGAAAATACATATAAAAAAGAGGTGGTATGATTGCCAATGAGACAATTCTCCACAAGAGACCAAATCGACACAGAAATTAACAACTATATGTCACTGTATGGGGATAAACCAGCAAAGTCAATACCTCATAATCAGCTATAAAAGGCCCCGAAATGACAATGTAAAACAATTCAAACGAGAAAACTAATGGCTTTATTTTTTATCAAAAAAATAAACAAAAAACTAATATGTAACACTTAAACAAACGACAACCACTGAATTACAGGCTCCTTATATCATGTTCTCAAAACAAGTTATCATGTCCCATTTAGAAAAAAACACGTGAAAAAATAACCTAGCTATTATGTGTTGCTCTCCTAGCTACAAAATGTATCCAAAATCAAAGATGTAGAACATATTATATCATAATAATTTGGTAACTAATGTAATTACTGTCTCCTACATGCCTTGAACATATTTTTTTTTTAATAAATAACACTCCTAATGCTCAGATTGGTTGTCATCGTGCAACACAGTTAATAACACCATATAGGAAAAACATAGAACTCCTTTTGTCATAAGACACTGTCAAACATCCAAACATACTATCCACACTCATCTGTGTCCACACTTGTATTAACAATAAAAGAAGAAAAAATAATTTAGTGTACCAACACAAGACATAATTCAGATATGAAAGCATGGTATTTATGTATGCTGCCTGATAAGCTTTGTATATACATAGTACTCTCATATTATTTTCATTTGAATGTTCTCTGTAAGTAATTCCCTTATTGAAATCGGTATTAAAGATTTATCACTATTTATTTACAATACTTTTTAATTACATACTAGGTATCTGTGAATTTAACTGAAATATATGAAGGTTTGTTTGTTCGTGTTAGAGGTGGACTGGATATTATGAAAAAAATAGTTACTTGGGAGTTTCAAACAGTTGAAGCCAGTACAGGTATTTACATTTAGTGCATATTAAGTTATTGCTGCTATCATTATAAACGTATAGGTTTTAGTTTCAATTTACTTTAAAAATGCTGAAAATCAACTGAAACTTTCGAAAGCAAAATAAATTGCTAAAACATACTATAATTTTTACAAAGCAGTTGTTAACTTTGTAGATTTTTTTTAAGAATGAGCACAGCAGGAAAAAAAAAACTGATTCTCAAAAGCAAGGACGCAGACCTGTCATTTTTATCTATTTTGTTAAGTTCCGCTATTTATTTACTACCAATGTACAACACTCTTACCAAAAGCTTGTTATTTTGAGACATAGGAGCGAGCATCTTTCTCAGATTAAATTTTTCCTTTTAAAGTTTTTTAGGCATTAAATGTATTTCTTTCTTGGAATAGAAAAGAACAATACTGTAGAAGTATTATGACTGTGAAGAAGATTCAATTTGGAATATGCAATACTTTTTCATGAAGTTACAACAAGCAATGCTAGCTTGTTTAAATTGTTCACCTTTTTATGTTACAAAGTAATTTTTCCATATTCTCCATTACACGTATATTACAAATGGTTAGACGAATGTAAATGCTAGAATTTGATATCCCTGATGTTTCATCTACAGGGCAATAGTCGATCTTCATCAATATCCGCGTGTCTATTCCCCGGGGTCTATACACGATATCTAGCTCTACATCGTCCCATGTTCACGAAATAAAATAGAGAATGGAAATGGGGAATGTGTCAAAAAGACAACCTTACTAAAGAGTAAAAAGAACACATCCATGCAGTTTTGTTTTTCAATAACAGCTACACTCATCAACTCATCAACTCTTTTAAATCGGTGGTTTAAACTATTGAAGCTAGCGACCCTTTTCGTTGTCCTTCTGTTCAAACCCCCCTCCTTTTTCGTAGGATTCACGTTGCTAAGGCTTTTAAAAAAAATTTGTACGTTATTTTTTTAAATATTTGCAACGTTTTTGTTGTGGCCGTTGTATTGTACGTTCTTTATATTAATTTTTATATGTGTTGTCCCCTTCTCGTCATCTTTTATTTACAATTAACAAGACGAAGAAGGGGGTCTAGATTGGCAGTGTTAACGGTATGTCTTATTGATAATACAAACTATTTTAAGTATAAAGACAAGCTCTAATCGAGATACACGTATCGTGCGCTCCTGGTGTAGCTATTTATTTTTTTATTAACAGTATGTCTTATTGATAATACACACTATTTTAAGTATAAAGACAAGCTCTAATCGAGATACACGTATCGTGCGCTCCTGGTGTAGCTATTTATTTTTTCATGGCGTTGTCATTTTGTCTTCGACTTATGAGTTTCAATATTCCTTTAGTATCTTTTGACTTTCAATTTCTAGACAATGCTATATATTTTGATTTAGGTCTCGCTCCTAGTGATCCACGTAAAGGATTTCTCCCACCTAACAATGGAACAAGTGGCCAAGGATATGTCACGTTTTCCGTAAAACCAAAGACCGATGTTAAAACCATGACAAGAATTGATATAAAGGGATCTATTTATTTCGACCAAAACGAACCAATTGATACACCACTGATTTTCAACACGGTAGGAAATTATAAATTTATATTCTCTCTTCAACTTGCTATTTTCAGTCCTCATTTCAGTATAAATAAAAGAAAAGTTTCAGAAACAAGAAAAAAAAAGTGAACCGTAAAACTTAATAAACATGTTACATATCACTGCATGTCCTTCCAAACTGCATTTTAGACAATAACTATCAATATAAACAGCTGTTATTAATGAAAAAATGTATTAAATTCCAAAATATTGTGACTACTAACATTCTATCAAATAACATTTTTATGCCCCACCTACGATAGTAGAGGGGCATTATGTTTTCTGGTCTGTGCGTCCGTTCGTCCGTCCGGCCGTCTGTCCGTCTGTTCGTTCGTCCGTTCGTTCGTCCGTCTGTCCCGCTTCAGGTTAAAGTTTTTGGTCAAGGTAGTTTTTGATGAAGTTGAAGTCCAATCAACTTGAAACTTAGTATACATGTGCCCTATGATATGATCTTTCTAATTTAAATGCCAAATTATAGTTTTGACCCCAATTTTACGGTTCACTGAACATAGAAAATGATAGTGCAAATTTCAGGTTAAAGTTTTTGGTCAAGGTAGTTTTTGATAAAGTAGAAGTCCAATCAACTTGAAACTTAGTATACATGTTCCCTTTGATAAGATCATTCTAATTTTAATGCCAAATTAGAGAATTTATTCCAATTTCACGGTACACTAAACATAGAAAATGATAGTGCGAGTGGGGCATCCGTGTACTGTGGACACATTCTTGTTTATTTTACATATTATTGTAACAGGAGTGATTTTATGCTCATTTTGAGAAATCAAATTTTCCATATTATTTTTATTTGAGGTAGATTTATTTTTTATAATAGATAAAGTATTTGTTTTCGTTTTTAACAGATAGATGACACTCCCCCAGACATAAATTGCTCTGTTGTTCAAGAAATGTTGAGTTCGGAGATATTGGCAGTATCAGTTTCCTATCATGATATCGGATCTGGATATCAATCCGCAGATGTTCTACTGATATCGGGTTTGATTATATTTTTTTTTCATATAGTTGACAATTGTATTCACTGATGATATATCATTCTCTACTTCTATTACGTGTATTTTTTTTCAAGCATGGGACTTATATTGTAAATTGTTATAAAAACTAATTGTGTAGTTTCAGCGAAGATCAAAGAGAGAGTTAAGTTAAAAAAGAAAATTAACAACTTTCGTTTTTGTTCTGAGACGTTAGAAAAACAGTTGTTATTAATAGAGGATTACTTGTATAGGGTGGAATTAACCATAGTTAAATGCGCATTTTACTGTTTTATTTTTTGTGATAGAATAAAATTACCTTTGGAAAACTTTTTTAGCAAAGAATTTACAACGAGTACAGATGTCAATATTGATGATAGAAATAAAGCCATTATCAGTTTATCGATATTCAAATTTCATTAATCGGTTAACAGATCAACATTAAAAGAATGTGATGTTTTGTAGAATACGGATATGAAACGATACTAACTGGAATAACCGAAAATGTTATACAAATACCATTACCTCCTGGAGATGAATATCAGCTTGTATTAAGTCCTGTGGATTTTACTGACAACAGACATGATTTTGAAAATATCAAACAGAAGAATTCTATTCGTGTATACTTTCCTAGAATACAAGGTATTATTATTTTACTGTTCCTCATATGATATAAACAAACATCATTTTGATAACATGCAACCATTTTTACTTTTCGTATTTCAGCCGAGCGTACTCAATAGGCACTGAATGTTGTAAATCGAAAAAGGAAAAGGTATGATCAAACTTTAATTTTGCCCCTAGAAATAAAAAATAATAATAATATCAATCCCCTAAATTTTCATGGGTACCAATATTGGTGATTATTTGATTTCATGAACTTGCAAAAGATAAAAACATTAAGATGTGGTATGCTTGCCAATGAAACAACTCTCCACAAGAGACCAAAAATGACACAGAAACTACCAACTATCGGTCACCATACGGCCTTCAACAATGAAAAAAACATACCGCATAGCTATATAAGGCCCAAAAGTGACGAATATTAAGTAAACAAAACCAGCAAACTAACGGCCTAATTTTTTTACACAATAATGTACGAAAAAAAATGATACATAACAACAAACGACAATTACTGTACTACAGGCTCTTGCATTTAGACAGGCACATACATTATGTTGCGGTATAACTAGTTTGAAGGTGCTAACCAAGCCTAACATGAGACAGTAGTTAAACATTACAACATACGAACAAACTATAAAAAATCAGTTGAAAAAGGATGAACTCATCGAAAAGATACAAATAGAAATATACATAACAAGAACACATAGAGGACTGTCTGTAAACAAGTATTTAGAAAATATGTAATTGTTTTAGTTTACGTATAACCACAACATCCACGATAATTGGTGCTACACGATAGTAATGAATCCAAAGTATTTTTTTCTAAATTTACTAGTAAAAAATGTAACATTAACGATGCCAATGTTTTTTTTCACCAGATGCGCATTTCAATAAAGGCATCTCTGCAGCGATGTTCGAGTCCAAAATATTCGGCCATAACTTGCCTGAAAATTTCGACGAAATTACATTGTTTCCAAGTTTAGTTCAATTTCTCAAATTTAGACCGGAAACACATTTATACTTTTTTCTTTATCCTATATCGATCTATCATAATTCAAAATTGAATAAAAAATAATAAAAGTGCATTTGTATCGACTTATCACGTGAAGTCTGTTTACCGTGGTCTTGTAACTCCTTTTAGCCATAAAAGAGGGACGAAAGATACCAAGGGGACAGTCAAACTCATAAATCTAAAACAAACTGACAACGCCATGGCTAAAAATGAAAAAGACAAACAGAAAAACAATAGTTCACATGACACAACATAGAAAACTAAAGAATAAACAACACGAATCCCACCAAGAACTAGGGTGATCTCAGGTGCTCCTGAAGGGTAAGCAGATCCTGCTCCACATGTGGCACCCGTCGTGTTGCTTATGTGATTACAAATCCGGTAAATAGTCTAATTCGGTAGATCACATTCATGAAAGGGAAGGGGATTGTAGTTACGACGTAGGGAACATATCCGAAATCATATGTGAAACGGTTATTCCATAACGGTCAACCAACTCGTGATGGCGTCCGTAAAATTTACGAAGGGATGATTTCAACTTCACCATTTGGAACTCTTGGTTTAATAGCTTCCTTGTGAGCAGTAACCCTCTTTCAAGAACATCATGATAGGGAATGCAAGCACGGGAATATCGTATCAATTGGGAGATATATACCCCGTATGCAGGTGCTGCTGGAATGTTGCTACTTAGAAATGGAAAGTTCACAATTGGAAAGCTGAAATCATCTCTTTTGTCGTAAAGTTTTGTTTTCAACCGACCCTCATTGTCAATTTCTAGATGTAAGTCAAGATATGAAGCCGACTTAACTGTATCTGTAGTATCCTTTATCTCCAATTTGATGGGATAGATGCGTTCCACATAGTCACCAAATTTTGAATTGTTTAGTGAAAGAACATCATCTATATAGCGGAAAGTAGAGTTAAAGGATATTGATAACTTCTTATCTTTCTTCCTAAGAAGTTCCTGCATAAAGTCAGCCTCATAATAATAAAGAAACAAGTCGGCAAGTAGAGGGGCACAGTTTGTTCCCATTGGGATGCCGACAGTCTGTTGAAAGACACGTCCTCCGAACGTTACAAATATGTTGTCAATCAAGAAATCAAGCATCTTGATAATATCGGTTTCAGAGAATTGTTTGTTTGAATCAGAGTGATTCTTTACAAAGTATGATTTATCCCTCCCTAAGACAAGATACTTGTATCTACGTTGGCCATTCTATTTTATGAAGCAAAGTAATACCAACTCTTTCAATTTGTCTTTTAGTTTGGAATGTGGAATACTTGTGTACAGAGTAGAAAAGTCAAATGTTTTAATACTGTTACAAGATGAAAGAGAGTTAGATTGTATGTACTCTAAAAGATCTTTGGAATTTTTAAGTATCCACATCTGATTCACGCCACCTCTAGAATAGGCAGTTTCACAATAACTTTGAAGCCCGTCTTTGATTGCTGATAAAATAGATGTTAATGATTTAGAAAGAGGTTTCGTGGAGCACTTGGAAGACCCAGCAATATAAGATATACGTTACAATTTAATTCCAAATATAGACCTTGGTTCACGGAGATAACTCTTAAAATCAGTTAAGCGTTGGTTCATCAATGTATATCAAGCATTCACCTGAAATAGATTGCAAATAATTATGTAACCTAGAAGGTTATAATATATTTATGACAATGGTTGACACAAATGTTTTGTTGATTTTAGAGTTATTTCCCTTAACATAGGTCTGCAGAGTGGGGTTACATAGTCTATGTCTGTTGCCCAAACTAATTCAATTAATTCAAATAAAATACTGTTTAAACTAAACATAGGTCTCCCTGCTAAAGAGATTACTGTCCTTGTAAAAGAAAGAACAAAAATATTTTGTCTTCTACTTTGTTTCTAAATTTATTCATTTCAAAAGAAGAAACGAAAAGAAATTGCAAGAAGTGATGGGTTTTTCTTTCACAAATTATTTTGTAATCAAAACTAGTGAAAAAAAATATCATATTTGTTACCGGTTATGAGTCATTAAGGCATACGTCTTTAGAATTTTCATAATGACTACCGTTATCAGGAAAACAGCAAAGATGCGATAAATTAAAACTTTTCTCTGAACCCTGTCTGACCGTGTTGACATCACTGTATTCTAGTTAATTTTCCCTTTCAATTTTCCAGATGACAATTTTTTTGCTGAAGGTTTTTGTTAATTTTAGGTGATTGTAATGACAAGAACAACTGTTCTGGAAAAGGAAACTGTACAAGCAACAATAACTGTATTTGTGATTTTGGATTTTATGGTGACGATTGCAGTAAAGGTAACTGGTTTTCAACAAATCATAAAAGGATTTTTATTCGAAAGCATTTGTTTTTATATTATTGATTATCTAATATATTGAACATTGCGTATATAATCAGCATATTTTTTATACAGTTTTATGAGCAGCTATTTTAAACAGATCAATAAACAATGCACGAAAATCCTGGATATTTTTTCTACCCCTTCCGTCTGACTGTGTGTCCGAAACAAATGCAATCCATATTGTAGGTTTGTTTGTTATTAAATATAACATTTAAGGAGGCTCGAGGGTATAAAAATTTCAGAAAAAAATTAAACATTTGATTTTCATTACAAATTTTATTTATTACCTTTTGTAGTTGTTACTTTATCATATGATACAAAAAAACATTCAAAACATTCGTGTTGGCCACAGATGACTTTTAAAATGTAAACGTCATTGAAAAAGTTCCAAATTATCTCCCTTTGGTGGAAAAAGGCCATTTTTTGGCTTTAACATTGAAATATCTCTTTTAACTCATCGGTGACCTATATTTTTTAATATAATTTTTATATATGCTGTACTTAAACTAAATTATTGTAAAATTTGAGCGATTTCTGTCATAAATTTCTTTTTTTATTTCGATATTATTACCTTTATTTCTCCTATTAATTCAACAGAAAAACACCACTTTTATGCTTCTTTCGAAGGCAGATTGTGAGCGCAAATGAACAGTGACCCCATTTTTTTATTTTATTTTTCTAATAATGATAAGATAAAGTTCATTTATAGAAAAATATAGAGAAATCCTATATAAATGATTTAGACCCGCGAACCCCTTAACAACGTTTACTTAAATTTTGAACTAATTCATTACTAATAAAATTTGCAGATAACGTTTATTTATTTTCTGAATTATTATCATGTATGTTGGCGAAATGGAACTAAAAATGCATCCGTTATGAGGGATTAATAATTTCATTATGCCAGTTTTAAATTTCCTCGTGGAAGAATTGATCATAACAAATAAAATGTTTGCTGGTATGTAAAACTTCGATCTGTTGGTTTATGTCAAATTCTGTGATTATTAAAGTTAAATGTTATTAGTTTTCACTTTGTAATTTCATTTCCACCTTTCCACATTTGCAGATTCATCGCCACTTGAACCACCAATATTAGATGCTCGAGATGCCAAAGGGTTTGAAGATTCAGACATTGCATTGTATTTATCGGCTAAAGTTACAAATGGTACATCATACGACAGCTTCAAGATATTTATAATGAATTTCCCTGACCTTTCAACATTTTCATCTGGACAAATGGTTGATTATCGTTGGGAACTAAATTTCAGTGATTTTGGAAACATTACTTTTATGCCACCGAGGGATGTATCTGGAAATTTCACATTCCACGTTCTTGCCGAATTGGTACAAGGGTCACAAAATTCAACGAGACTTGGTTTTATATCCGTTGTTATTAAACCAATTGTTGATGGTGTGGACTTGCGAGTAAGAGTCGATTGCTTTAGCATGAAGACATCTTTTGCCAATTTAAATATACGTGCACCTCTGAAAGATGTAGATAATTCAGAATCGCTTGAAGTAAGTGTTACGGTCCCAGATAACTTTAATTTGAGTTCAGGACAAGAAATTGATACAGGATCATTTGTACTATCGTCTACGGATATATTAAATACTATTGAAGTGTTTGAAACAAATATGATGGAAATTGATTCCTTCAATATTACAATAGTTGCAATAGTTATAGAGAATGGAACGTCGCTGCAAAAGTCTTATTTGGAAACTGTTACTGTAGAGACATGTTCAGGTAGGACTCTTGTCAATTATTATTCTTTTATTTTAATTTTATAAGTAAACACCCGGTTATTGCTCATGAATAAACATAAATGATAAGTACGCACCAAAGAGACAAATACCAAGACACAATAAAAAACTCATTACTTTACATTCGAACGTTATACAGATAATTTAACCAATATCTGTGATAAACACGCTCCAGTTACGATCATAATAAAATGACTTAATACAGAATGGTATTCAGACGATCTTAAGGCTGCCAAAAGAGATAAGCTTGTTTGTCAACTTATCAGACCGTATGATTGGTTGATATTTATTGTAGTCTGGCACATTTAAAAGAATTTTTCTCTGAGGCTATTAAACGTTTTTCAGAACACGTTAACGGTTGTTCCTTCTTTTTACATATTTGGTGCCAATTGTCATGCTTTTTAAGCATACAAAAACGAAATAATGTTTTCCTTCAGAAGCGCGTCCTTATGACTCCCTTTTTGATTTTGAAGTATCGATTGTGTCTCGTAACACATTTTGTTCTATTAAACAAAACAATATGTGTGACCAATGTAATAACCTTTATAAAACGTTGATTTCAATTATATAATTGCGGATATCTGAACTTGTCTTTCTGTTTTCATTGATGAAAATAGCACTTTTATATCTGAACTGAAAATCACATTCTAGGAAAATGAGATAATCAATTTTAGCGAGTTAAAAGTTAAAATGTATGATGCAATTTGGAAACGATATATGGTTGCCAATGAGACAACTTTCCAAATAACTCGCATTTAAATTCAACTTTTGTGTGCGTTTAATGTGAAACCTAGCACATACAATTATCTCCGAACCTAACCGAAATATTTTTTTATATCAGTATATATTCAGTTTTTCATATATAAATATATAAATTTACTAGTCTTTGTATTATTATAGGTAAAGCTTTGGAACCACCTATCATTCATGTCGAGAACTCAATAGGCGATGAGGACAGTCCCATACCATTTTACGTTTCTGCAGAGGCTTCGAACAACACAGAAGTTCAAATTCATAGAATTTACATCTTTCTTAGCCAATATCCTGTCAACTCATCATTTTCACGTGGAATTCTTGTAGATGATCTTTGGAAACTTGAAGAATTTGAATTTGGTCAAATGTTTTACATTCCACCGGAAGATTATGCTGGCACGTTCGATCTTCATATATCAGCATACATATTTAGTGAAGAGGAAAATTCTACAACTGAAGCTTCGTCTAAAGTCCAGGTTAATCCAGTAATTGATGGAATGAATATAACATTAAGTGTTGGATGTTATCAGGAAAATAAACCTATCATAGAATTAAACATTACCACATATCTTCTCGATAAGGATAATTCCGAGTCTGCAAGTTTCTATGTCACAGTTCCTACTGGTTTTATCCTTATACCTGGTGTTAATATATTTGGAAACTTTTATCAAGTTGACCTCCCTGACATCAAGAACTTGATTCTGAAGAGTAATCAAATTCTTACACCTATCACTTCCCCACTTGAAGTCGAGGTTTCTGCTTTTGTAAAAGAGAGAGAAGTCAAGAAGCCGATGAAAATCATAGAAAAAGCAGTTTTGAATAAATGTTTAGGTACTAGTACTCTAACTATTTTTCATGATACTGTTTTGATATATGTTCAGCCGTTGGTACTTTGGAAGATAAAATAGTGAAATATATTCAGAAATTTTGATCTGAGCGTCACTGATGAGTCTTATGTAGACGAAACGCTCTTCTGGCGTATTAATTTATAATCCTGGTACCTTTGATAAACTATTTACACCACTGGGCGATGCCACTGCTGGTGGACGTCTCGTCCCCGAGGGTATCACAAGCCCAATAGTCAGCACTTCGGTGTTGACATGAATATCAAATACATGGTCATTTTTATAAATTTTCTGTTTACAAAACTTTGAGTTTTTTGAAAAACTAAGGATTTTCTTATCCAGGATTAGATTACCTTAGCCGTATTTGGCACAACTTTTTGAAATTTTGGGTCCTCAATGCTCTTCAACTTTGTACTTGTTTGGCTTTAAAACTATTTTGATCTGAGCGTTACTGATGAGTCTTAAGTAGACGAAACGCGCGTGTGGCGTATTAAATATATTACTGGTACCTTTGATAAACTATTTATCTGCCAAATAAAGAGAAATAAAAAAAATTGTAAGGGTTCCGCGGAACCCAGTGTCTCGCCTACTTTTGCTATTAATCACACACTCATCAAAAATGATGAAAAAAATCAATAAAATTATTCCTCTCGATACTATCTTTTGATTGTCAGAAGCTTCAGTCCAAGTTTGGTAAAAATCCAGGCTAGTTTAAGAATCTTAAAAATGTTTTAAATACTTTAACTGCAGACTGTATGTAATGTTAACTGGAAGAAAAACTAAGTCCATTTATAAGTACAATACGGGAAAAATGGAATTTTATTTTTACAAAATTTACTTCTGGATACTATCTTCTGATCATAAACAAGCTTCTGGCCAAGTTTCTTACAATTCCAGGATAGTTTAAGAAAGTTATTAAAAATTTTAAAACTTTAACCACAGAGTGAATGTAATGTTTCCTGGCAGAAAAAACTAAGTCCATTTATAGGTAAAATACGGAAAAAATGGAATTTTATTTTTACCAAATTTAATTCTGGATACTATCTCCTGATCATAAACAAGCTTCTGGCCAAGTTTTGTACATTTCCAGGATAGTTGAAGAAAGTTATTAAAATTTTAAAATCTTTAACCACAGAGTGAATGTAATGTTTCCTGGCAGAAAAAACTAAGTCCATTTATAAGTAAAGTACGGAAAAAATGGAATTTTATTTTTACAAAATTTACTTCTGGATACTATTTTATGAACACAAACAAGCTTCTGTCCAAGTTTCGTACAATTCAAGGATAGTTTCAGAAAGTTATTAAAATTTCAAAAACTTTAACCACAGAGTGAATATTTGTGGACGCCGCCGACGGAATGTAGGATCACTATGTCTCGCTTTTTCGACAAAAGTCGAAGGCTCGACAAAAAGACAGGAAATTTTAAGTTACAGAAATAAATAATCTTTAATATCCACAGAAAAGGTCCCTTGCGTTGAAAATTGACTAAAAAGGTTTCTTTGGAATGTATGTTTATCACATAGAAGGTGTGAAAGAAGAAAAGTAATTGATTCATTTGTTCCAATAGCACATAATAATTTTTTTATATATGATATTTTTCATTGTTTAGCCCTAAAAGTTTTAAACTTATACAAGCACACAAAAATTGTGTAGTTTATTGACAAATAAAACCGGTTGTAATAATCTGAAAACGCTGATCATCTATATGACGTCGTAAATAGTCAAAGTTAAAATGGTACCTTAATGGCCAATTCACACATATAATTGAACAAATAGATGTAAACCAAACCTTATATAAAAAGATATTTTAATATCTTTGTAAAATAAATTTGATAGAAGAATAGCTGTTTGTTAATTCATGGCCATCTTTTTAAAAGTAAATGATATAGATTCTTTAATAGTTAATTACCAATCCTTCTGATTGTGAGAGAAAAATCTTAAACAGGCTAAATAGATTAGAACTTTAATAATTCATGATTAAAAATTAAAAGTTAATTTTGAATCTACAGATAAAAAAAAAATGCTATTTTCAAATTAAAATTGCGACTCTCCTAATACAATAATGGTTTAATGGAAAATTTGATGTTTTTGTGCTCTATTACAAGTCTTCGTCGGATTTATGTCTTAATGTTTTAAGTACAACATATATTCAAACCTTACGTTATGTCGCGTACCTACTCGATAAAATATTTCATGGATATGTATAGGTCAACTTTAAAATATGTATCAATTATTTAAATGACATTACTTTAAAGCATTAAGTGATCAGGGCATATTCGTCTTTCCGTTCTTCAATCACTTTAAATGATTCGTTTGTCCGGATTGTATATATATATTTGGGACTTGATCGATCTATTTCAGATTCAATGATCACAAGTGGAAGTTTGTATTCCGGAAAAGTTTTATCCACAACATACAGTGCATCTGTTTATACAACGCCAGTCACTATAACTGTTACTTCCACAAAAGGTATGAATAGATATTAACATAAGATGCTTGAAAAAAGTCATCCTTCAAAACATTTACACCTATTGCATACATTCATAGAATTATGCAATCGTTTATTTGATAGTTGTGGTTATAATTTGCGTATTGAATTGAATGCAAGTAATCATGGACCACATATTGTTACTTGTTTTACGAGTAATAATTGATTGAGATGAATAGTATAAATACATTTGTTTTTTAATGTAAAATATTATCAAAGTAGCTAATTATTCACATGAAAAGCATACCAAAAAAAGCCGTCATATTCTCATGTATTTTTTGAAGGAGACAAACATTTTTGTTGAGTTTTCTTGCTGTTTATATATATATATATATGATTATATCTATTTGATATTGATAAATGCCTGTACTAAATGTTTGCAAATCTCCTCAACATACATTTTACTATAATCATTGATGCAAATGTCAAATCATGTATTACACTTTTTTGTATGTTCTTTAGTATATTATTAGATCTAAAAATAGAGAAATTTCTTTATGTTTGGCTTTAAAACTGGAGAGTTCGATGAGGAAATTCATTATGACGGGAGATTCTACAGATTCATTACATCAAAATTTTAATTTTGATATGCCATATGTTATTTTTCAATGTTTTTTAAAAGTGTTTGAGAATATTGCAATTTAATTCAAAAGTTTCTTCATTTTCAATTATAACGTTGTATGTATAAAAATAAAAATTACTTTATATAACTGACCAATATTTACTTGATCGATCTATTTAGATTCAGCGATATCCGGTGGGATTATAAATCCGGGGAAAAGTTTATCAACAACATACAGTGTATCTGAATTAACAAAGCCAGCAGCTACGACTGTAGCTTTTACAAAAGGTATGAATAAATATTAATATAAGATATATGAAAAAAAAACCATACCATCCTGAAATACAGAATTTACACATAACACACATATGCATAGCATTATGTAACAGCTTTATTTAATAGAGTAGGAAATGGAAAAAGATTCCTAGTTTGCTTATTGAATTGAATGCAAGTAATCATGGAAAACCCATATACTTGTTTTGCGGTGTATAATTGATTAAGATGAATAGTATAAATACATTTTTTAAGGTAAAATCATTCCAAAGTAGCCAATCAATGTCATAAAAAGCATATTCAAAAGCCGTCATATTTTCACATATGCTCAGAATTCTTTGAAGGAGACAATTTTTCGTTGAGTTTTTTAGAATTTTTATACTTTTATATACTGTTTGATAATGTCATATCCCTGTACTTGATGTTTGCATATCTCCTCGACATACATATGACTCTGGCAATTGATTCAAATACAAAATCATTGATTACACTTTTATGTTTTTATTTTATTATAAAATCTGAAAACGGAGATTTTTTTTAACGTTTGACCATAACACTGGAAATGCAAAATTTATGTTTTGTGTACCATATTTCTTTTTTCTATATTTAAGTGTTTAAGATTATTCTAATTTATTACAAAATTCTGCTCGTCGTTATCATTTATGAAGTTGCATGTATAAAAATCAATTTTACATTATATAACTGAACCAAATATATTCGACATGATCAATATTTCAGATTCAATGATATCAAGTGGGAGTTTAAATCCCGGAAAAGATCTATCCACAACAACCAATGCATCTGTCTCCACAAAGCAAGCAGCTACGACTGCTGTTTCTACAAAAGGTTTGAATACATATTAATATTAGATGTTTGAAGAAGATTTCCCACTCTTGTGGTTATAGTTTGTTTATGGAATCGAATGGAAGTAATCATGGGCAACACATTGTTACTTGTTTTACGAGTAATAATTGATTGAGGTGAATTTTATAAACGCATTTGTTTTTCAATATCAAGTTATATCAAAGTAGCAATTTTGTCATGAAAAGCATATGCAAAACATGTCACTTTCCCACATATGCTAAGAATTATTTGAAGGAAATAGATTTTTGTTGAATTTTATTGCTGTTTTTATACTGTTATATCTATTTGATAATGTCATATCCCTATACTTGATGCTTGCACATCTCCTCGACATACATATGACTTTGACCATTGATGCAAATACAAAATCATTGATTATCCATGTTTGTATGTTTTTATTAATTATATTATTGACCATAACACTGGAGAGAGATTGATGAGGAAGTTGACAAGTACCGTTCGTCATTTCAGAAATTTCTAGGGAATCATAATAGGCAAAATGTATGTTTTGTTATGCCATATGACCTTTTTCTTTATTTAATTGTTTAAAATTATTCCAATTTATTTCAAAGATTTCTTCGTTATAAATTATAAAAATCAATTTTACATTATATAACTGAACACTATATATTGGACTTGATCAATCTTTTTCAGATTTAATGATATCAAGTGTCAATTTAAATCCCGGAAAAAATGTATCCCCAACAAACAATGCATCTGTCTTTACAACGCCAGCAGCTGTAACTGTTGCCTCTACAAAAGGTACGATACATATTCATATAAGATGTTTGAAAAAAACTATCATCCTTAAATACAATATTCCATAGCGGATAGCCTCAAAGTAATTGCAACATGAATTTTTTTATTTTTTTTTATTTGCACACTCCTTAAGAAGAACCATGAAAAAATCGGAAAAAATCGGAAAAGGGAAAAGTGTTGAAATTTCACCTTTTCTTTTTTACATGATACCTTTAAAAATCGTCACAGCTTAAGCGCGCCATACGTGTTATTGGAGATAATTCGTCACTCAGGGTTAGACAGACTTGTCAAACAAATTCTTATTTATGTGAATATCAACTTATAATATGGATATATCTTAATTCAAGGTAAGAAATAATGTATATTATAATTTTTTAAGGTGGAAACTTTATAAAATGACATAAATAAAGTTTCAAAAAAACTTCAAGCTTGCTGGTGTTAAAAGACTGCTTTATATGTGAAATTTATCCAAATCTCCTTTTATTCATATTTATTGCATACAATTATATTGTTAATGTGTAATCAACAAACGAAATAGCATAAAATATTGTCTGAAAATGTGTACACATTGTTTAATATAAACGTTACTTTATTGGTTTCCATGCTCGATTACAATTTTGTTACACTTTTGTCTTTTCAAGACTTGAAAAAACCCTCTTATCCTGAACAATTACTTTTTCATTATTACGCTTTATAAGGTAAATAAACTAGTTTCATTCTTTGCAGAGTATGTCCACAGATTTCAGTAGAAAGCGAACCAGTGTGTGTACCAAACAAATGATCCCAACTAGTTAAAACTAAGTAAAGATAAGAAAAAAAAGATCTTATTGGATTTGGAAGAAAATTAAAATTCCTTTACAGTGAAGAATTAACTAATCGAGAACTGTTGAAAAATTGTTAGAAACTGAATGACCAAAAAAGACAATAACCGACAAAAAAAATCGTAAACGTAATAGCACATGTCCGATCCATACAGCATATCTCTTTTCAAATTTCTAAAACAGTATAACAATTGTTGCAAAAATATATAAGTATAGACCTTTACTAAGGGATTATCCATCCCAACTGTATGCTTTTTTATTGAATAAACTGCTGACACATTAGAAATTTTCAGGTCCTTTTTGATTATTTAACTTTTTAGGTATATATATACTTTAGATATTTGTGATAAAGCAGTCCTAATGATGTAAATCAAAATATACGCGTTGGGTTTAAAAATTATGAAGTGTTGCATTCGACGCAGTGTAGTATTACATCATTACACACCAACATACAAATTATCTCTATCTTTTTGAATATGTAGTCATGACTATGTCATGAGTGTGATGGCTTTTTGTGTAGCTTATTTTTTACGTAGTTTTCTTTTTTGCAGGTATCGATGGAAGGGTGCTTTATTTGCAAATTATCCATAAATAACTGAAGAGCAATTGTAACATTAAGAGAAAAGGGAGCCCGAAATATCAACGAGTTCAACAAGCTACGAAATGATACCAAAGCTGCTAATGCGGGGTTCACACATTGCCGATTATTACGCCCGTTTGAGATCAGACAGCGATACGACACGAAAAGTGAAAAAGTTGGATTAGTATCCTCAATTATCTGGTCTGTCCTATTATTGTCTGAACGCTGTCGTTTTAGTTCGTAACAGATTCCTACTGGTCGGGAAGGGTCCGAATAGTTCGGCAAAGCACCCCGACAGTTAGGTGCGTCCCGTAACATTCGGGGAAACTCATCCGATTTTGTTTAGTCGTATTACAATCGTGCCTATGTCGTGACAGATTCTGCTGTATCGGATCGAATTCCTAACAATTTTCTGTGTATTCTGGACGGTGTCCTGTGGAACGGGAATGATCTGGAGAAATTTGTTCGAACGGATAACTTCCGTCAGCGTCGGTTCACTGTCTTGTCACTATCTGATCTCTGTCGGATTACATTCGGTAGAATCGGGACGCAGTCGTGACAGACTCGGTCGAATTTTACCTGGCGAAAGATAAAAATCGGATTAGAAGCGGATTAAGAACGGGATTATCGTGACAAATTCGCTTGGAAACGGTTGAATATCGACGCTTCCTGAACAATATCTGATTGTTGTCGTGATTAAATTTTTAAAGTTTGAATTTACATCCACGATTCATAGGATCTTGATCAGACTTTTGATAAATTTTAATCGGGAATGGTCCTGTCAAGGACGGCAGTAAAAATCGTAAATGTGTGACCCCAGCTTATATCTGGGGACGTAGTACACCAGGATTGTCACAGGGACTACACAAAGGCTACGTCTGTCAAACAAAAAGAACTAGATAACAAGACTACAGAAAATCGGGTTCTCAGATCACAAGAACAGTTCAACTATCAAGATTACTGGCTTTTCTGTGGACAGTTTGCAGATGTTAAGGAGAAGAGGAAAGGTACTGATATTTTTCCAGTCCGAAAAAAAGGATTTCCAGAGCAATATAGAAAAAAATCTGCCGTGAGAGAAACGATGAATGGCCTACACATGTATTAACAAGAATTGTATTTGTACATGATTTGCATGCTGCAGAAGCAGTTTACCATCAGCGATGCCGTGTAAATTTTCGAACAGGAAAAAGCATTTCATCTGGAACACCTAAGCAACGCAAAAATAAAACCGACAGACCCAAGCATCAACAGACACAAGCTGCATTTCAGAAAACTGTTGAATATCTCCTACAAAACGAGGATGAACAACTAACGGTCATTGAATTAGTAGAAAAAACGAAAGATTACTGCGGAGATACTGCTTTTTCGACTGTTCATATGAAATCAAAAATCCGAAAGTACTTTGGAGATGATGTAATCATAACAGAAATAAATGGGAAACCAAATGTCATTACACTCCGCAAAACTGCAACATCAATACTTCATGATTTTCATCAGAAGCAAAATCCAAGTGACCCTGAATCAGAGAAAATGCACATTATAAAAGCAACAGCAAGTCTAGTAAAATCTGACATCAAATCAAAAATTTGCACGAAAACTGAGTATCCATCAGTTTCCGATGTTGAATCCTTGGAATACAATGAATACTACCTACATGACAGTTTACAGTTTTTCTGAATAGTTTAATAAGTACCTGTAATCACAGTCTGAAACTTTCTGCTATTGACCAAACGATAATCCAAGCTACAAGACCAAGATAGATCATTAATAGCACCTTTACAAATAGGCTGTACAAATGCATCACCATTTCGGTTCCAGATTTTTTGAAAGACTCTCTGAACAATATACGATTCTCATAATAGTATGCAGAAGTACAAAGGTATGAAATGAATGCTGCAATATCCCAAGGAACTGATATACCGGAAGTAACAGTAGAAGGAATATTTAGTACATAGCAGACAATGATCATAATCTAACAACTTTCGATGGTCATGGTACTTTTCACGGCATGGGAATTATAGCCAGCATCACACCAGAATTTATGAGGACAACTAGTATACCAAGAACAAATGTAAACACAGAAGAACTCAAAGAAATTGGAAAAATTGATATTATACAATATAAACTGGATAAAGAAACTCACACATCATTGAAATTCATAAAGTTAAACCAAGCAAACGCAACCAGTTATTTGGAATCACTAAGTCTACTCTCTAGCACTGTTTGGCCAATAAAAAGTACTGAATGGTCAGCATTGTGTCAAATGGTATATGGTGGAGTATTTCCGGGGAAATCAAGCATAGTTTATTTGCCAATGGTTGACATGAACCCGAGTGACCTTACATGCATAAGCTCAACGCTGCATTTCATCTCTAAAGAAGCAAGACGACAAAATGCAGATCCTGTAGTTACATTCGATTAGCCCTTATACTGGAAAGCAGTAAATATTATCCTGAATGAAAGCAGAAAGTAGTATCTTGAAATCCATGGTTGTCCGACTTGGTGGATTTCACACTGAGATGAGTTTGCTTGGATCTATAGGACAAATAATGAATAGCTCCGGTCTTTCAGAACTATTAGAAACTGTTTATGCTTCTACTGCTGTTGCTTATATGCATCTACTGCTGTTGGTCATATGCTTAGTGATAAAGCCATTTCCCGTGCTGTTCGTGGTCATTTTCTTACTCAAACAGCTTTGACTCGGCTTATTACATCAGAAACATATTATTTTCCACAATATACATCTGGAGTTGATACTGACTATCCTTCTCAATCATATTTATATGACAAAGAAAACTTTCCAAAAGCGGATACAACTTGTGTTGATAATCAAAAGCCGTCCGAATCGTACCAAATTCTATCATCTGAAATCGAGCAATTGATAACGGTTTTTTTAAGGTATCATACAGAGTAGTATCTCGATCGAATCATTGAATGATAACCCAACTATACACATTGAATCTGAACACATCATAACATTTAGAAAATCTTTGAAAAATTGCTGCACTGCTTCCCTTTTGTTCCAGGATATGTATATGGTTAAACTTCTCCGTCAATTTATCACTGCTGAAAGGACAGGAAACTGGAACTTACACTTGAAAAGTCTTCAGCAGATGCTCCCGTATATAACTGCTTCAGGGCACAACCTATATGCAAAATCAGTTCACATTTATTTACAACAAATGCTAAATCTGCCTGCAACGAAACCTGCCTTAGACAATTTATTCAAAACCGGTTTGTCTACTGATCTGGTAATAGAGCAAGTCCTTATGCGAAGTTTAAAGACAACAGGTGGTCTGACCAGAGGCAGTGGTTTGAGCGATTCGCAAAGACTTCTATGGCTGTTATCAATGCCATAATGTTCACAAATGAATGAAGCAATGCAGAAACTTACTGATGTGAACTATAATTCAAGTGAGCAGCACAAAGAACTTGGGAAAAGTAGGATAGATGAAGACAAAAAAGACGTTCAAATTTTTAAGTCATTTTTTTGGGAAAGAAATCCTCTCAGTTCTGATATTAGTTTACGGAATATTGAAACTGGTACACTACCTGATGAGGATGTTAACGTGGAGAGATCATTGGAAATAGAAAAAGAAATATTAAAGTCTATTGAGAATCAGTATGCAGACGATTTTGTTTTCAAAACGAATAAACAGTTGGTATCTTTAGCAAGTAAGACCAACATAAAGATTGATGACGAAGAAGTGGTTGTTGACCCCCAGTCGATATTTCAACGACTTGTTGCAGCGGCAAACATCATTTTTCCTGATATTTCTAAAGTTTTCAAGTTTGAATTGTCAATTACTCCAGCGGCATTATTCGAACCGTCAGGACTAATGCGACAAGCTCAAAAGGCAACATTTGGTGATGCCTTATGGAAATTTGGAGACTGTGCTGTTAGCAGAAAACTTGACTCTGAACTACATTATATCATTGACAGAGGTTCTTTAATTCAACGCCTACCATTGAATAAAGGGTCAATTTTCGGAGAGATCTGTCAACAATATGTGGATTACATAAAACGCCGATATGACCATGCAGTTATCGTATTTGACGGCTTTACATCAGGGCCTAGCACAAAAGATCATGTACATATGCGCCGGACAAAAGGAGTGGAAGGAGATTAAATTCGTTTTTAAAACAACGACACCTTTCAGAAGTAAAAAAGAAAATTTTCTAACTAACAATGAAAATAAACAAAATTTCATAAATATGCTAAGTGATGCCTTATTAAAAAACGACTTTCAGACAGAACATGCAGATGATGATGCTGATGTTCTAATAACAAAGACATGTGTCAATCAATCAATATCACACCCTACAGTGGTCATCGGGGAAGACACAGATGTTCTAGTTCTTCTTCTATTTGACTGCATACTAAGATCACATAGATTTTTTTACAGATCTGATCAGAGCTATCGAAAACTCAGTTCTTACAAAGTTTGGGATATTAAAAAAACTAAACTGTTGTTGGAAACAGAAGATAGCAAATTAATTCCGTTCATACAGTCAATTACAGGATGTGGCACGACCTCAAGACTGTATGGTATTGGAAAAGGTCCCGTACTCAAAAGATGTCTGAAATTGAAGAACTTCGTAAAAAGTAAAATCACAAAAATACTGAAATCCGAGGAAAATTCAATCGGAAAGTCCCTAATCAAATGGCAAAATCAAATGACAAAACACATCAAACGAATTGACAATAACTGTCATATTCCTGACTTGGTACAGACATTTTCAAATGTAGAAAATGGTGAATTGAACCTGGTTTTTATAGCGTGAAACCTCTCACTTATATAACAGTCGCATCAAATTTCGTTATATTTACAACGATCGTGAACAAAACAGACATAATGAATAAAAGTCAGAATTTGGGTACAGCAGTCATCACTGTGTTAAACCAGGTTTAATCCACCATTTTCTACATTTGAAAATGCCTGTACCAAGTCAAGAATATGACAGTTCTTGTCCATTCGTTTTTGGTGTGTTTTGTCATTTGATTTTGCCATGTGATTATGGACTTTCCGATTAGATTTTCCTCTGAGTTCAGTATTTTTGTGATTTTACTTTTTACAATCTCAAAACAAACAATCAATTACAAAAAAGCACAAAAGTAAATAAGCATTAACATTTCTGAGCAAGTGTTCATCTGTAAAAGACATTGTAAATTGTGGTGTGCAGATAATTACTTATTTGTTTGGTGGCATCCCACATGAAAGTTTAGACATCATTCGCTACAGAAAATTTGCAAACAAAGTACTGTCGAACACCGGAAGAGAGTGTTCTACCAAATAATAGAGTGGACAGAAGAAACAAATCGTAATCCTTTGGACTGGGGTTGGTCACAATAACAAATGACAGATTGGCACCTATAAAAACTACCCTTCCAGTAGCTCCGGATAAACTGTTAAACATAATAAGATGAAATTGTAAAACAAATTGTGACACACGTAGATCTACATGTCGAAAACATTTATGTACTAACGCAGAAAAGTTAGTATTTGAAGAAGACCAAAACAAAAAATACAACGATAATTTATATCAAAGTTCGTTTTTGTTACATTATTATATTGCTCAAAAGACAAGATCGTTCAACATCTGTAATACTTGGTATCTTATAACTAAAAGTGTTCAATTCTAAACCCCAACAATTACAATTTCTGAACGAATTTGATGTTATCATTTTTTTAAACGTAGAAGACTCTATTCTACAAATTGTACGAGACAAATGTAAAACATTATGTCAGATTAAGGATGTACTAAGTTGATCTAAGGTAAAAATGAAATAAATCAAGAATTCAAAATTGATACTTTAAGCTGGAGGAGTATGGGTTAAGGATCAAAATAAATTAAAATACTGATATGTCATGGAGCTCCTTTTCGAGATATATGATTTATAAAATATGGCTGGAAAAGGCTGACTTAGACTTTTACCTTATATTTGCATTGGTATTATTTGGGTCTCAAATCAAAAGAAAGAAAATCAAGAATCTGCTTAAATTTTGTCAAATGACCTTTTATGAGCTAATAAGTCTGATGTTTTAAAAGATAAATCGGTGTTATGGGGCAAAATATTTTACCGTGTATCGTATGGAAAAACACCAAGGAGTCCGAACATTTGACACTTATTCCAAAATTCATCTAAGTCCACCCTTTAAAGAGATTTTTTTTTAAATCCAGTTTTCAGTGATTTTTCACCAAAAAAGTCTCAGTTTATCCCAAAATTACAATTTTCTTAACGAGATTGATTTTTATTGTTCTTTAAATCATAGAAAACTGTATTGTGCAATATTTGCGAGACTTTGTCATTTTTTATATGTCAAAGATATGGGATGATACTCCCTTGTAAGCATACAATAGTTTCTGTTGCAATTACATTGAGGTCGGGCCAATTTAAGCTAGAATGACTGGACAAATTTACACATATTACACATCTGCATAGAATAATGCAACCGTGTAGGGAATGGAAGAAGATTCCCCTCTTTTATTTATTGAATCGAATGCAAGTAACCATGTACCACACATGGTTACTTGTAATACGGTTTATCATTGAAATGAATATCATAAATGCATTATTTTTAATGTAAAATCGTATCAAAGTAGCAAATTAGTGTCATGAAAAGCATACCTAAAAGCCGACATATTTTCACATATGCTCAGAATTCTTTGAAGAAGACAACATTTTCGTTGAGTTTTTTGGTGTTCTAATACTGTTACCGGTTTATCTATTTGATATTGTCAAATCCCCATGATTTATGTTTCATATATCCTCGACAAACGTATGACTTTGACAATTGATGCAAATGTGAAATCATTGGTTACACTTTTTTGTAAGTTTTTTTTTACTAAAACGGAACATGGTTAGCATTTTAACGTACTTTTATCATCCCTTTGCAGGTGTGTCATTATGCGCAAAACAGTTTGTCATGCATCGATCTGCATTAACCCTTAAATATGACCTCAATTTACCCAAATTGCATTTTGCGATTTAATTTTATATTTCTGTCATTGATACGAGGTTGTTTTCAATTTTAAGTATTATCATATCTCAAAATAGGGGATTGTTTGCCTCTTTCATGTGAGAGAACTGTAAGTAAGTGCCATTCGTCATAACGGAAACTTCCATAGGCCCTTACAACCTTAAAAGAAGGATTCAAACCATATGTTATAGTTTTGTCATGTAAAATAGAATTACAATAAATACAGAAAGTCCTTTGTTCTCAAAGTTAAAGTAAAGCTGATGTATGAAAATTGATATTGCATTTTATAAGTTACCCTCTGTCTTAGATTATTTAACCAATCTATTTTAGGTTCAGTGCAATCGAACGGGAGTTTAAATACAGGAAAAGTTATTGCTTCATCTAAGTCTTTCAGCGCAGGTGTTCAAAAAACACAAACAGCTACACTTATTTATTCTACAAAAGGTACTACCTAGCTTCAATATAAGATATTCAATGTATTACTTTACTTGTGAAAATTCTATAATATAATCCTTAAATACTACATTGACTCATATCACATGTATGCATGATCGACTAATGGTACAACTTAATTGTAGTATGAAATGCTTTATAAAACCAGGTTCAACCCACGATATTTTCTTAAAGTCATATACCAAGTCAGTTGTTATCAAATAGTTCGTTTCTATATATGTTGACGTTTTCTCTTGTCGAGTTCAGTGTTTCTGTTGTTTGTCTATTATAGTTGATTTTTGTCCCGCAGTTTAGTTGGTAACCCTGATTGGTTTTCGCCTAATAGATGTTTTACCATTGAACAGCAGAATACTATTGTTGCCTTTATTTATACCCTTAGGTCTTCATATAGTTTCCAAAAAGAGCTATATATGTGCCAGAAGTAGTCATTCCGTTACCTGTGAGTGAAACAACTAATATTGAGTAAAAATGTATTATCTTTTTCAGTAAAGAGAGCCTCTAAACTTTATGGTTCAAAACTTAATTTAAAATGTTGAGATTTGATGGACTGTATCGAATCTTTATTAGATACTTCTTTAAAGAGCTGAGTGGCCGGGAAATTTACTGTTAACAGTACCCATATTTCCATTCTTCTATTATTGTGAAATCAAACGCTTGTCCGGATTTTTTTGTAATACCTTGAGCTACTTTTCTCACATCAGTGTATGATACATACTTACTTACAGTTTGGTAAAAAATAATATATAATTTGGATAAAAATAATATATAATTAAATGCTACATCTTATCATTAAAAAAAGAAAAGGAAGGTAATTCATTGGAAGACATAAATGTTTTGAACGTTTATTAGAATAGGTCGACTTTCTTCAAATATATACGGTCTTCGCGGTGTAGATGCATTATAAAATTGAGAATGGAAATGGGGAATGTGTCAAAGAGACAACAACCCGACCAAATAAAAAACAACAGCAGAGGGTCACCAACAGGTCTTCAATGTAGCGAGAAATTCCCGCACCCGGAGGCGTCCTTCAGCTGGCCCCTAAACAAATATATACTAGTCCAGTGATAATGAACGCCATACTAATTTCCAAATTGTACACAAGAAACTAAAATTAAAATAATACAAGACTAACAAAGGTTAACTGGTTTATTGTAATCAAATTATCAAATTTATACTGCACTCGTTCTATTTGAGCTGTCAAAATACGTTGACCGTATATTTTTATGTCATATACAGTCACTGACATGATATCACTTTTCCTCATGAATATTCAGATAGAAATTTCCGAAATTATAATTAATTATTCATATGACCTGTTAAACCTGTTCTTGTTTTCCGTGTATACAACGACTCAAACTTATTTCTTTTGCAATTGTTATTAAAAAAAACATATTTCACATCTTAATATTTTTGGTCTTCAAACTTTAATAACATTAACGGTACCAATTTTCCTGCACCAGATGCGCATTTCGACAATACATGTCTCTTCAGTGATGCTCGTGGCCAAAATATTTGAAATCTAAAGCTTATATAAAAGATGAAGAGCTATAATCCAAAAGGTCCAAAAAGTATAGCCAAATCCGTGAAAGGAATCAGAGCTTTGCATGAGGGAGATACATTCCTTAATTTATAATGATTTCTAACATTTTGTAACAGCAAATTTTAATAACACAAAAAATCCGTGCTATATAAATCATTATGTTTTATGCTTACTGTTGATATTTTAGTTCATCCTGAAACAAATTTGCTCACCATCGATTGTGAATTTCAACAGATAATGTACATTTCATCGTGTTGTGTATTTCTCCGCTTGCATGATATGAGGCTTTTTTATAACAGGGGAAAGTTTCCCAATATTAAATCAAATGATAACATTAACACATTAAACAACAATTGAAAATGTTTTTTTTTCTAAATTGCAGTATAAAGACAATAATAGTGCATTGACTTGACGTATCAACGATATAAGGATTCGGCCCGAAACGGGAAAATAGCTCGAAAGAGCCTCGCATTTCCCCGTTTCTAAGCCTCATCCTTATATCGTTGATATGTCAAGTCAATGCACTATTATTGTCTATATATTCGAACTGTCTAGTGACTAGATATTTCCCCTTGAACTTAATGGTTAAGCATCAAATACACAGGGAAATTTCGTAACCTCGCGTAGTATACAACAGATCGTACGAAATTTGTCACTGTTTGCAAGGACGATGATTTGTATGCCCCACTTATGGGCATTATGTTTTCTGGTCTGTGCGTCTGTTCGTTTGTTCGTACGTCTATTCGTTTGTTTGTTCGTCCATCTGTTCGCTCGTCCGTTTGTTCGTCTGTCCCGCTTCAGGTTAAAGTTTTTGGTCGAGGTAGTTTTTGATAAAGTTGAAGTTCAATCAACTTGAAACTTAGTATACATGTTCTTTATGATTAGATCTTTCTAATTTTAATTCCAAATTAGAGTTTTTACCCCATTTTCACGGTCGACCGAACATAGAAAATGATAATGCAGATGATGCTTTCGTGTCTAGGGACACATTCTTGTTTGTAACTAGATTACCCACTACCGTGATATCTGTTTGTTACACCAAATGAGCAAGGTGACGAGCATTTCAACTTTTTTATCGAAAACCTCAAGATGATATTGAAACGGACGAAGTAATTCATTGAATAAGACAGCTTTACATGTTCTACGATATATGAACAATTGCGATGAAAATTTGTTTGGTTTACTTTCTCGTGTTTAATTATATCGAAACATCGAATTTTCTGATGAAAGCATACCGTGAAACCTTAAAATCTCATTCTTGCAAAGAGCGTTTGCAGGAAACAAAAAAATATCGTTGTTTTCAAAAGCTTTATCTTTCTGATATTTCAATTATAACTTACTGTTCTTTATTTTTTGGCATATCTTTATGAAATAAATACGACTTTAATCATTAATACTTTTGTTGAATCTTTGATTGCTCTGGTTCGAATGCTTGTCGGTGCCAGGCATTTCAGGTTTTTGTCGTAGATTTATCATATTTTGAAGTGTGTATTGTTCGTAAGACAGTTTGTCTAGCATTCTAATAATAAAGATGCTCCTTTTATATTAGAACTCCATCTTTTTTGTTATTGCCCTTTTTTGGCGTTTTGTTTTATAGAATAAACGTAATTGTGTACAGTTCAAGTATTATTATATCCATAATGGAGGATTATTTGCGTATTGCACTGGATATTACTTGATCAGGAAGTTAAAGACATGAAAACAGAAACTGCTAAAGATCTTAAAGGGAGAATTAAAAAAAACAATCATAAAGTTATTATATAGTTTTAATTTTAAGATAATTGCAATGAAGACAAAATGTCTACGTACTCAATTGTATGTTTACATATATAAAATTTTATTTAACATTATATAAATGAACTATTAATTTTAAATGTATTATAATCAATCTATTCTAGATTCAGTGACATCAAATGGGATTTTCAGTCAAGGAAAAGGTGTTGTCTCATCTAACACTAACAGTGCTGGTGTCTCATCAACAAACACAGCTACAATTGTTCCTTCTACAAAAGGTATCACAGACGTTATCAAATAGTCTGTTTCTATGTATGTTGGCGTTATATTTGTTGCAGTTCAGTGAATCTGTTGTTCCGTTGTTTTCCTCTTATAATCGATGTGTTTCCCTCGGTTTTAGTTTGTCGCTGTCTATTTATTTTCGACAGATAAGTTTCATTTCCCTCTGGTACCTTTCGCCCCTTTTTTATAGCTTTATCTGGCAAAAAAATATGTCATGACACCTTTTAATGCAGATTTATATACTTGTATCGCATTAACTTCCCCTTAACCTTGATATTTGATGTGACAACCAAATCATTGACATTTGGGTAAGTAAGAATGTCTGAACCAGACAATTGGTATTCCTTTGACGTAATACCGTAATCTTTCACTTAAATATACCTGTTTTTGGTATATCAGCTCTTTTGAGATACATGTTCCGTTTTTAAGATATGGCTATTAATAAGTCGCATATGATTACATCTTGAAAAGGTTATAGGTTTTTGCTTTTAGATAATGTAATACTTTTTTTCTGCTAGGACAATGTTAACATCTTTATTCTTTCTCTGTCTCTCTCTTTCTTGAAACTAATTATTAACAATGTTCAAGGCTCCTTGTAGATAAATCATAATTTATACAAGTTATGCATACAAATAAATACATAAATTTCATAACCAAGTCGAAAACAAGTTTCAAATTAACTTGAAGTTTTCTAGTTCTTTTTCTGGAATAAGACATGCATAACGCCTTAATTGAGACTATACACTATTTTGGTTGATATTTTCATTTGATAGGAGCAGAAAAGCAGTTTACAGAGAGAATAAATCTACGCCTTAATTACGAAGTCACAGTGGATTTGAAAAGCACTACAACCGCAACATACAAAAAACTGTTCCACGATACTTTCACAGGGGTAGGGTTATTCATGATATATAAATATTAATTTATTTAGTAGCTCGCATGTCCAAAGTAATGGTTTGATTTATAATCGTGTGTTGTTTAACAAAATATCGTATCTGAAACTAAGCTTGTTGGATGTCGGTCGATTAAGTTAAAGTGTATCATTGAAGTTGTTCGTTTTTGTGAGAAACCCAATAAATTCGCCCTCCATTTCATATAAAAGCTAACACGTCTCTAGCATTGATATTTTACTTTAATTTTAAAGAGAATATATTAAACATGTTTATTCGATTTGTAGCTAAATACTAAAAGCAAATACTGTCTTCTTTTTTCAGTTGAAAGAGTATTATTCTCAATCATCTATCAAGAATGTTTTCATAAATATAACACTGTACTCAATTGCGTAAGTAAATTTACAGATTTGTGCATCAAATGAGAGCATTTCGTTCTTGAATTGGCTTTTATTTTTGGAATATTTGAGAACTTTTTTTCCGTCTTTTCCGTCATGCTTTGAACAGTGACTTATGTGTAATGTGTAAATTCTGCATACATGTATACAGGTTTATATCACTTATTTAATGTTTTGAATAATGGGCTTTTCATATAAAACTTACTATTAAGTTTTCGTTTTTGATACTAAAATGCTTGTTATATATGCGTGGCATGTGCACCTTTCGTTTTACTTTTGCTGATACAATCCGATAATAAGTATAATTCGACAGGTCACATTCAGGGGGAAAACGCGATTGTGGCTTATAAAATTGAAATTCATCGACGCATTTGTTATTACTACAATTACATATGATTTTCTTATTGAAAGCCTATTTTTAAAATAATAGTACTCCTTAAAATAGTTGTAAAACGTGTCACAATTCGGATAAATTTACAAAATTGTACCAAAGAAACGAACAGAGAATATAATATTCACACAAATTAAACGATATTAGGGTAATTGCAAACAATTTCATCAATACTTATAATATTGATTAGAGAATAAATCATTAGAAAACGTGGTCAGTAATATTGATGTTTTTTAGAAATGAAGCAGATATAGGATCTGGTGTTATAAAAACATGCACAACCATTTGCAGTCAAAGGTAAAAAATAAGTGCAAACTGCAATATTTATGAAAAAACATGTAATAGTTCATGATTTATTAAACTGTGATAAATGACAAATAAGGTACAGAAAGTGCAGTGATTGTGACAACAAATATATATATTTATGATAGAGACATAACTCCTGTGGTACCGGTTTTATTTTAGAAACAGGGTTGTCACAAATAATTAAATTTTTACTTAATGTTGAACAGGAAAGGCAGTCTTATTGCTATTCATGACGTAATAACTCGCTCAGAATCCAAAGAAGACATCAAGAAAATATTGGATCCGACAAAACAGAAATTTCCAATAAACATTGGAAAAACTGCTGTTCAAGTTTTGTCATTCAGTGTGATTGGTAAGACATTTCAATATATTTTGTAAAATGGTTTCGATAAATGTCGTACTGTGTTTTAAAGAATATGACTTCTTTAATTCAACGCCAAACTTCGCAATGACCAATAAACGATTCCCTATTAATTGAAATAAAACAAAGTTAAGAATAGTTTGATATTTAAGTCGAGCGCACATTTTGTCAGCTTTAAGATTTAATGAAATGTTTTGGTCTAAACAACACAGTCGTAACTGGCCTTGAAAATAAACAAATCATAATTATATACCAGGACTGAAATTTTTGTGTTTGCGCCAGACGCACGTTTCGTCTACAAAAGACTTATCAGCGACGCTCGAATAAGAAAAAAACGTTAAAAAGGAAACATGAACGTGCAAATAGTCAGGTGTATGGTTCGATGGTTTGTTAATATGTGGTCTTACTTTCCTACTTCCAAATTTTGGAAATTAAATTAAAATAAAAATTAAACAATTTACCATTTTCAATGGATGTTTTATTTACTATATGAATATCGGTAAACTACCGTCAAGTTAATTTGAATTATAACATCATTCCAAAAACAGGTCATCTGATGAGTCTTATGTAGACGAAACGCGCGTCTGGCGTACTAAATTATAATCCTGGTACCTTTGATTACTATTGTACTAACCACAGTTATTAATTGTTTGAAATTTCGTAACAGAATCTTACATGCAATACAATTGTATTACTCTACTCCCTTACATAACGATTTATTTTTCGCAATGTATTTGATATACACGATTTCAAGTTAAAATAGTGTTCAGGTCAATTTTTTTTTGTGACCCTGTTATTTTCAATATGGGCATTGGTACACTACATTCAGTTTTGTGGTGTTGTTATTTTTTTGTCTATTTTGCTTATTGATATTTATCCTGTCGAAATTAAGGGATTTCGGAAAAAAGCCTCCGACGCATGAAATTTAAAAAATGTTCAATAAAAGTATTTATTAGAGTACAAGTTTCATTGAAACCAAAAATAATCACGCAAGTTTAGGTACAAAAAACTTTGAACTTTACTAATTTTATCGTGTAAGTTCATAGAATATCCAATCCTGTAAAGCAAATGTGTTTATATTTTATCTTTTATCTAGATTCAACAGAAACCGATTCACCAAAATTACCAACACTTTGGATAGCTGTTATAAGTGCTAGTTCAGCAGTGTTTGGATTTATTGTTATAGTTACTACTATTATCCTAATACGGAAAAAAATGACCAATCAAAACCTAAGGAAAACCTTGGTAAGTGTAAATGAACAATGTATGATATGTTAATTTCAATATTTAGCATTTAGGGATTTTGTGTTAAATGATCCACAATCGACTCCCAAAGTTTAAAAGTAAAAAAAAATATGAAATCCAACCATCATAGTGCATTACTGTATCGTGGAGCCATCAGACTCATCTAGTACTCACCTTTAAAATGTCAAAGTGAGAACCCTGAAATTAAATACGACTTTGATTAATAATTGTTTTGATTGTTAGCACATTTCAAACTCTCTTGAATTTTACTTTACTTTCGCAAGTACGTATGATCTGTTATAAGATTTGTTTAACTATAAAAGAACTCGGTGTTTTTTGGATTCCGCCTCAGTTTTCAATTATAAACAAAAATGTAGAGAGATACTAAACCAGTGCATTATAGAGACTTAAATCATACCCTAATCGGGTTAATTAGTTGATTGAAAAAGTTCACGCTTATTCAGAAATTGGGGGAAAACATGAAAACGAAGTAGGAAGATGTGGTTTTGCTTGCCAATGAGACAAATTTCCTTAACAGTTCAAATGACGAATATGTAATCAACCATAGATCAGCGTCCAGCCTTCTAGAAAATCCAATACTGCACCCGTTATCAAAATAACACAGGAGTATAAATTTCATTGGGATGGTTTTGTTAAACCATTTTCAACTTATTTTTAGGAGTTCGAGGGGAATCAAAAAGGCTGATGGAAATGACACCTGTCAAAATACATAGGCTGATGGGCATGACGCCTGTCCGAATACCTAGGCCAAAGCTGATTAACGAATGGAGCAGCTATGAAAATGAGGCAGCTGTATACACATGATATTTAAAGTGTACAAGCATATATACTTTAAACTGAACTCATATTATACATGTGCGCATATTGATTTAAAATCACCATATGTTTTACCAAGTCAAGTTGCCTTAATCATTTGTTATTCATTGTATTTTTATATCTTATTGAGAAAGATCGTGATTTTTTGTGTGTTGTCAGTTGTACTGTCCAATAGTTTTGATTATATTTCTATTTTCTTATTATATGTTATCGACATTTATTAAAATTCGTAATGCTATATTAACCTCATGTTTCGTTTATGTTAAATAGTTGGTATGTCGCCAGTGCAACCAATTCGCTTGAATCGTAAACTGTGATTCTTTTTATTTGTGTTTAAGCAGTAGCACAGAACGGTACAGTTCTTTAGATAACTGAAAATAACTCTCAGTATTTGTTATTATGAATACTGAGAGTTAATTATAGTATCCATCCATGGTACGGAGTCTCACATTTTTCAAAGAAGGAAAACTTGAACGCACATTACTGTCTGTCAGAAGAAGAATCAAGTTTACGGATATCATGTGATGAAATTGGTTACATGTTTATTTTCAGTGCATTTTAGGAATGACTGCAATATTTTTCTGTCTATGAAGAAACAACATCAAAACATTTGGTGTACATACAATAACCCGCGTAGCGTATAAGTTTAAAGTGTTCATAACTTTTTGTTATTTTGAATACTAGAAGAAAAAAAGAACTTTACAGTATTTTTTTAAATTCAATTCTAAATTTATTTTTTAAGGAATAAACATGATGACAAAATGACCGTTGATGACGTCACAGTAACATTACAAAATAATGTCCTTGAGCTGGTTAACAAATTTTTTTTAGCAAACCAAAAGACATATTACATCCAAAATTAAATCATATGTTTATAATTGATAAGGCAATGTTTATAACGTTAATAAAAAACCTTTCACATTTCAATTTATTTGGACATAAAATTATATTTACAAGTTTGAACAAGTATATACATTAATAATTATAACTAATGTGCAAACATGACAATTCATAGTTTTGATAATTTTCCGTATGCAAGTCGAATAATACTTTTTTATCGAAAATAATTTCTTCTTCGTCTTCTAGGATTAAACCTTTTACACGCCGCAACCTTTTCTTTTATTACAACCAAATGGACCTCTTCTTATTTTTTGTTTTTCTTTACATCCATCCTCTCCACAGTTATGATACGCATTACTTCCACGACTATTCACCTAAAACGAGGCAACAAAAATATCCACTGTACATGGTTTAAAAGTATGAAATTCCCTCTGAAATGTAACTGCAATCATGAAGCCTCCACAAGAATAAATAGATGATACATGTAACAAAGAGGTGATCACGATTATACATAGGAGAAGTGCGTATTCCAATCGATTTTAAGATTGCAACAAAGTGATGACTTCTGTACTCATATGTTGACTATTTTATTTATTCTGTCTGTTATGTTAACGCATCATTGTAAATATAACGGAATTTGTCGAGACTGTCGTACAAGTGAGAGGTTTAGCGCTATAAAACCAGGTTCAATCCACCATTTTCTATATAGGAAATGCCTGTACCAAGTCAGGAATATGACAGTTGTTATCCCTTCGTTTAATGTGTTTAAGCACTTAATTTTGCCACTTGATTAGGATTTATATCTAGAAAATTGATTATGAGGGTCGGTTGAAAACAAAACTTGACGAGTTGATTTCGGCTTCCCGATAGTTAAGCATTGAGAAGCTGAAATCATCACTTCGTTAATTTTACGGACGCCATCATGAGTTGGTTAACCATTATGGAATATCTTTTATAAAGATGATATCGGATATATTGCTAATGTCGTAACTACAATGCCGTTCCTTTTCACAAATGTGACCTACCGAATAAGACTTTTTACCTTTATTTGTGACATTTTATTGTAAAATTGAGAATGGAAATGGGGAATGTGTCAAAGAGACAACAACCCGACCATAGAACAGACAACAGCAGAAGGTCACAAACAGGTCTTCAATGTAGCATGAAATCCCCGCACCCGGAGGCGTCCTTCAGATGGCCCTTATATAAACAAATATATATACTAGATCAGTGATAATGAACGCAATACTAAACACCAAAATGTACACAAGAATCTATAATCAAAAATAATACAAGACTAACAATGTCTGTTTGCGACCTTCATATGGCCCCTAAACAAATATAGAATGAAATTCAAAACAGTGTGGCTGTGGCCATTGATTGACACATTAAATTCATCCATTGACTGGGACAATTTACGTGAACGTTTGTCTGTAACGACCACTGTTCACGACGTACCCACGATAGACATTTAAACTGTGGGGTCACCAAAGGTTTCTTAACGCCTTCAATTATAAAAGAATTCGAAAAATTAATCAGGAATAACCTTTATGTTTTGATTTATATAATTGATATAAATCAAAACATCGTGTTATTTCTGATTAATTTTTCGAATTACTTTATTAAGGTGTTGAGAACCTTTGGTGATCCCATAGTTTAAGTGTCTTTAAAAAGTACATAGTGAGCAGTGGTCGTTACATACAAACGTTCACCTAAATTGTTCCAGTCAATGGATGAATTTAATGTGTCAATCAATGGCCACAGCCACACTGTTTTGAATTTCATTCTATATACTAGTTCAGTGATAATGAACGCCATACTAAACTCCAACTTGTACACAAGAAACTTAAAATAATAATAAAATAAGACTAACAATGTCTGTTTGTTTTGTTCACGCATCATTATCAATTTTATTAAATTTGATGCGACTGTCGTACAAGTGAAAGGTTAAGCACTATAAAACCAGATTCGATCCACCATTTTCTACATTTGAAAATGCCTGTACCAAGTCAGGAATATGACAGTTGTTGTCCATTCGTTTGATGTGTTTTGTCATTTGATTTTGCCATGTGATCAAGGACTTACCATTGAATTTTCCTCGGAGTTATATAAGTGTGAAAAGTAAATCATGAAAATAAAACTCCGAGGAAAGTCCCTAAGAATCAAACTAGAGCAACAAAAATCATTACTGACTCTTGGTATTTTAAGGAATTTTTATAGTTGAATGAACAAAACATATGTTCCGGCAATCTAATTTCTTAATGTACAAAAATTGTGATAAGCCGTACAGCCTAAAAGAAGAGGTATGATTGCTAATGAGACAATTTTTCACGAGGGACTCAAAAGAAGTTAACAACTATAAGTCATCGTACGGCTTTTAACAATGAGCAAACCCCATACCACATAATCAGCTATAAATGGCCCCGAATAACAAATGTAGAAAATTCAAATGAGGAAACTAACGGCCTGATTTAATTCATTACAAGGGCCAAGACTTGCGACATAATTCATATATGCCGGGAAAAAAATCAATCTTATTCAAATCAACAGAAGAACCAAAAGCTTAAAAACGCAATGGAAAAGCGATTGATGGAGTAATGTCGGAAAAAGGAAACAAAAGTGATTGTATTTAAACATGACACAGCTTAATGCCTCAGTTACTGAAAGCAAGTTACCCCCTTTATTATATCTAGAACGCTAGGATAGGGTTCAGAATTGCGTCTTCTCTTCCAAAGACCTATCAGTTATGTCTGTATAGAAAACAAAATGGGTAAAGCAAAATAAAGTACGAAACTGAAGAATTTTCGGAACCATAATTGTAAAAGGTCTTTCCAAATACAGCTAAAATAATATTCATCAGATAAGGCTAACTGTAGAGAATTTCAACTGTCCTTCTGATTTGTAGTCTTAAAACGTTCAATGTATTTCATCGTGGTGTCGGTGTCGATCAAACATGATTAATTACGCGAAATTCAAAGCAAGACGACGGAAAAGTGTTTTCTAATTATATATGTATGCATGAAGCCTTTTTAGTGTGGACTTAGATGAAGAATCCTTTCGAGCTGGAAATTACTCGCATACAAGTTTTCTTTTCAACTTTCTCAAGCAAAAATCGTTCTTTTAGAAAATTTTCTGTATATTTTGACCTTGTTTTCCCCTTTTGCTTCGTATTACCGTTTCTGATGAAGGTAATTTCAGAAATGTGCTTCGGTCGCATGAAATTTGAAAAATGTTTTTCTGTTATTTTTTTTAGCTTATTTGTTATAACTTTTTGTAACTTCAAAAATACTTTTAGTTTAAAAGTAGGGCAAAAGACACCAGAGGGATATTGAAACTCATCTTATAAGATATGTTTGGTTTTAAACACTGTTTGAATCTGCATCTGAAGTGATGAATTGTTGAAAAGCTAAATTCTACGCCTGGTACACAATGTATCTGTGAAGATTATTTTTGTGTACGTGTGTGTGCATATCACTTGTTTTTTTTACATTCTTTGTTGCCTCTTTCAACTAATATACTGGTAGAAAAGATATAAGAAGACTTCATAAAGTCGGGTTCTTTATGTTTTACTAATCATAGTTGTTCTTCTTATTTTGTCTAATGAACGGGTGTGTAAAGATAACCTTTGAGTTTTTAAGTGATACCTCTTTTTCCAATTTTGAATCTGTCTCACGGTTTCTTTCGTCTAACATGTTTAATCTTGCTTTCAACAATATTCTCTGGAATAATAGTAAAAAAGTAAGTGTTCTAATAAATGAAGGAGTATTATACTTAGCATTTAATTCTAAGTTTTACAAAAAAAAAGAGATTTTTTTTCGAAATTTTACTTATTAGTTTCTTTTAAAAATTATGGGTATTTATTGAGATTTAACTGCGAAAGATGGCATAAATTTATTTTCTTTAATTACAAAATAACAAAACATATATATTTTGACACATACTTGGAAGTGTTAAATATTGAGCACATGCAAATTACACTAAAATATTAACATAAGTTGTTTTGTTCTTATCGACAAGCATCGTTGATTATATAAACTTGATATTTGCATGTTCTTTTAAGCACCCAAGCAACTATTTGAAACTTAAAATATATGCATTGATAATAACAAACATATGAACAACGCCTTTACATTACGTGACACCTTTATTTGTATTGATGTCATGGATAGAAAACTATCTATATTGGTAAAGAATAGGTTTTGTTACAGATCGTTGAGATTAACATCGTCTTTACACCAGTCTTTTGTTGTAGACCGTATGATGCTTTATATATGTATTTGGTTATCACCGTATAATGGCTGTCTCATTGATGTATACTCCACATCTTCTTTCATTTATAATTATAAGTATAACAAAAAAATTAGAGAAACTTTTAAAATTATAAATTGCTATCGACATAACGATCTCATATTGCATGTATATCACGTTTTCAAGATAAAAGGTATAATTTTGAATATAAAAGCCAGCCGTACTTATACAATGACTTTACTTTTGAACATAGAATGAAAAGGTACTTTTCTTTTTTCGAAAAGAGGTAAAAGGTAGGTCTTCATGAAATAATTTAGTAACAATTGCATTTAGAAGCCATAAAACAAGTTGCTCATGTCCCAATTGCTGGAAGGAGGAGTTGGCATTGGTTTCGACACATTCGTTTATGAAACTGAAATCATGGTGAAAACCTTCCATTAAATTTTCGTCAAGCTCAGTCTTTAATTTTCTTGGTGTGTGTTGCGTTCTATTGTACTGTCTTTATAAAGTGCTGCATTTTTGTTGTAAAGGAATGTCGTGTTATTTTTTTTCAAACTCTCTTAATAACAATTTAAATGCAAAAATTATCTTATATTTTGAAACTAGATTAAATTTGTTTTAAAATATCCTCAAACGCAACACAGTTATAAAGTGTTTTTTTCTAAATTTTTACCCCTGATTTGTTTAAAATTTTTTTTAAAAGTATATGATTAACGGCTGTGAGTTTGTTTCGGTAATGGTGAACTGTCATTAAAGTCTAATGATATTACTTTTCGTCGTTTTACTCATACTTGTTTTGTTACGTTTGTTGCGATACCGGCACAATGTATTGCAGTATCAAGTTGTATTTATAACCTCGTCTTACATTACAAAGGATTATAAACGGCTTTAATTTTGTTTAACTTTTTCATTTGTTTTTTTCTTCTTCTTTGTTGGTGGAAAAGGGGAAACAGGGCATTTTGAGTCAGCGATAGGTTTTTTGGTCTCTTTTTTCTGAATCGATTTGATAGTGCAGCTTCAATGTAAATTTCATATGAGCAGCACCGTACGCGTTATCGATATTAAACTAGTTATGTCGAAATAATGCACACAAAAGGAATGTGACTTTCCGGCTAACAAATCATACATTTTCATTGAGCATGGATTTTTTTTCCAACTCGTCTTTTTGAATTTCATGAATTTCCAAACCAATAACCAATATTTTAAGATACATCCTAAGATTTCCTTGTCCATAATGTTTCTTCTTGTGGGTTTTTAAATTGAAAGTTGATTATTAAATTTAAGATTGATTTAAGATTGATTGTTGTTACCTTTAAATGAGAGATCAGAGGTTCTTGTGAATCTTGTGGACTGTGTTCATGAATTTTCTTTCTAGAATCGTAGATTGAATGGGTCTGCAATATAGATAACATGTGAACAATAATTGCTTTTCAATTTCGAACGCGAACATTTCTTAATATTTACAAGTCAAAATATAAATCCCAATTACATTATTCTTCTGAAATTAAGAAACTTTAGTAGTTCAGGAAAGTAATATTTTCCGTTGGAACATGAATCCCAAGCACTGAAATAGGTTCTTGAGAATTTTTTCAGCTTAGTTTATAAAACTGAACAAAAGTTAAATTAAGTTAAATTTACAGGTAAAAGTAGAGTACCGTTGTTCAAATCTCGTAAATTCGCGAGGAATATACAATTCTAACCGAGAAATGTCGGATGCTACGAAAGAGAAAACGTATTTCCAATTAAGCATCAACTTCCATAAGAATCCACACTTCCAAAAAATGTCAAAATAGAGAACAACGATATACTACTGTTGTCTTTATTAAGGATATACTCGGTAAGTTTTCTGGTTAGACAACTTGATCTAGTACATTTTTTGTACTGGGGAAACATGTCTTATTTCAGTTGAGACACAAACACATAGTATCGGTTAATTAACTCATGTTGATTACCTCAAACCATGATTCTCTCGATTTCGGTCGTTCTTCGTCATATCCCTGTGGGAGAATGTTTTACATAAATAAGTAGTACCACGATTAATTGAGTCCGTATAATGTAAGCATACATGCAAGTAAAATATTTAATTATATATGTAAACGCATTTCGATGAGCCAGAGTATATGTTACTGCTGAGAAAGAGAAAGTTGATAATGAGAAAAGGTAAAATCCAGTAATAAATTCTAGATTGAAACCGCCCATATTTGTCAGTATACAGTGAAGGATACAAGTATGAATTCACATGGGGTCGTTTGTAATACTTTTATTAAATCTTTGAACTTCAAGTTTCCATTTAAAGGACTTATTTGTTATTTTCCATATTTTTTATAACATTTTTCTCTTTTGTATGGTTTGTCTATGAATGAAATTCCTGATGTTATAAAAAAAGTTCCAAAGGTAGATATATAAAAGTTCGTTTAATCTATGTTTATGGTGATATCTATCTTCTCCCAATTTCTGATAAACAGTTATTTAAATAAAAAAAATCGGTTTATATGACGAACAATTGATAGTAAGAGAATATGAAATTCATCATGTATCATGAATTGTTCGTCTCCTCTTCAAATATGTATGGAACTCGTTGTAAATAAACTCATCATAGATACTGAGATTGACATTTTGTAATGCCAGTCGCGCGTTTCGTCTATTTCGTAATTTTCTTTGAATATTTCTGACAAGTTTAATACAATTAATGTAAAAAAAAAATCAAACTTATGTGGTTTGTCTGAATAAATAGGTTTTAAATACGATGTGTATGTCGGGAAAAACCCTATATCTCTGTATATTATTAAGATAATTACGGATAATGTGCAATTATTCTATCAACTTCTCTTGTTTTACAAATATATAAATTACAACTGAATCATGCTTTTGTTTTGAAAATATACACGCACTTAGAACATTATGAATGAACCCGGAGTTTTATAGCATTTCCTTATTCTTAAATGACAGTAGAACAAACCAAAACATGGTTAGCACGATAAATATATTTAATTTCATTAGTATGTCTAAAATAGGTAAACACACGCACTAGCAATTATGCACAACTGAATATGAAGTCACAACTGATTATAAAGTACTATTGTAACTAATCATTTGCTCTTTGAATTTAAACTTTTTCATTACATAATTTTAATAACATTTGTATTTTAAAACGTGTTATGTTAACCTAAATTTTCACAAAAGAAATTATTTAAATCAGATACTGGATAGTCAAATATTTTCATAATATCTCTGACCTTTCTATACCAGGATATCGTTTTGCAAAAATTTTGATAAAAAAGTATTTTTATGAAAACAGTTGAAATATTGACGACCTATCTAACATAATAGAAAAGAATGATAAGGTATATTACTTCATGACACAAGACACAACATTTATGTGAAAAAAAGTGAAATCTAAGGACAGCGCTTTTATGGTTTTGTACAGTTATCATTTTGACATTGCCGTCTTACATCGCTTCAGTAGTCTCATAGCAGGGTGCTTGCATAGAATAAGGGAGGTCTTTGGTTTATTCCTTGAGAGGGTAAAAAATGACAATTGCTCTTCTCCGCTAGAAAGCGGTGATTAGGAGCACGAATAACGACATGTCGGCTCAGAAGTAAATGATTTTCCGGTCAGGTGACATTGTCTTATCGTGAACTAGCAAATTAAAATCAGAATCAGCGTGTATGCGTCGATTCATGTATTATTTGCCATCGAATATTAAACATCATCAATATTACTACTACTAACTATATTGTAAGGTATGCGATGTCCTCTTTGGCACACGCTACTGGTGAGAATGTTCTACAGGGTAAACTTTTGATTAAAAATATTCACATATATAAAATTTTCAGTTTCTAAAATATCTAAGAACCTTCTCATTTAAACTTTGCTATACGGCTATTCCATATAGTCAGGCAAATATGTAGGTGAAGTGGAAAAACAAAGAATCTTTGTTTCATCTTATTATATTCAGATGTTTGAAAAAATAACAGTATAAATATAACTTGTACAAAAATTCTGCACAAATTATAATTTGTGTAAAATCACAACAGTATACAAAACACACACACACACATACATACATACATGTATACATACTACTATCAAATACATAAAACATATACATACTCTGGTTGAAAATAGTTTACCGCTTACACACACTATTAGCAGAACAAGCCATAAAGTAGACATCTGGAATGTTATGACACTTTTAAATGTTTAATACAACTGTACTGTCCTCTTACTTTATCAAAAGTACAAAATGTATAGAATTTCATAATCTCTTTTTACAGTATCATCCTTAAATCCGCCATAACAACAATCCTTCTATTGATATTAAATGTCAATCATTACGATGAATTAACTTATCACTTTACTATTTATAGCTTATGTCATTTTAATGAAATTCAACCATTTTTTTTAAAATGTAGGTATAACTTAGAACCAATTCGGGTATATGTTATGGTCATTAACTTCAAACGTTAACATCAAAATATATATCACGCTGACAGATACAAAAATATCATAAATTTATATGCGTTACACTATATGGACCACTAATATACCTATCTAACGCTTAGATTTTAAAATTGTATGTTCTTTTTTATGTGCTTTTCATTTCTTTTTATGCTCCACATACTGCTGGGATTGAATTTTTGAGATACTTATTCATTACATAAATCATAAACTTTTTATGTCACTTATAGGATAAATAGAGAAAAGTGTAAAAGAAAAAAAACGACTCAAAGGTAGATTAAAAAAAAAAGAGGAAAAGTTCATAAAACTGATAAAATCAAACGCTAACCTTTGTCAACCAGCAGAACAAGGAACACAACTGTCATAAGTATCAAACGTTAGATTTGTCAACCAGCAGAACAAGGAACACAACTGTCATAAGTATCAAACTTAGACTTTGTCAACCAGCAGAACAAGGAACACAACTGTCGTAAGTATCAAACGTTAGATTTTGTCAGCCAGCAGAACAAGGAACACAACTGTCGTAAGTATCAAACGTTAGATTTTGTCACCAGCAGAACAAGGAACACAACTGTCATAAGTATCAAACGTTAGACTTTGTCAACCAGCAGAACAAGGAACACAACTGTCATAAGTATCAAACGTTAGACTTTGTCAACCAGCAGAACAAGGAACACAACTGTCATAAGTATCAAACGTTAGACTTTGTCAGCCAGCAGAACAAGGAACACAACTGTCATAAGTATCAAACGTTAGATTTTGTCAGCCACAGACAGAAACAAGGAACCAACTGTCTATATCAAACGTTAGATTTTCAGCCAGCAGAACAAGGAACACAACTGTCATAAGTATCAAACGTTAGATTTTGTCACCAGCAGAACAAGGAACACAACTGTCATAAGTATCAAACGTTAGACTTTGTCAACCAGCAGAACAAGGAACACAACTGTCGTAAGTATCAAACGTTAGATTTTGTCAGCCAGCAGAACAAGGAACACAACTGTCGTAAGTATCAAACGTTAGATTTTGTCAGCCAGCAGAACAAGGAACACAACTGTCATAAGTATCAAACGTTAGACTTTGTCAACCAGCAGAACAAGGAACACAACTGTCATAAGTATCAAACGTTAGACTTTGTCAACCAGCAGAACAAGGAACACAACTGTCATAAGTATCAAACGTTAGACTTTGTCAGCCAGCAGAACAAGGAACACAACTGTCGTAAGTATCAAACGTTAGATTTTGTCAGCCAGCAGAACAAGGAACACAACTGTCATAAGTCTGACTTGTTATATCAAACGTTAGACTTTGTCAGCCAGCAGAACAAGGAACACAACTGTCATAAGTATCAAACGTTAGATTTTGTCAACCAGCAGAACAAGGAACACAACTGTCATAAGTATCAAACGTTAGACTTTGTCAACCAGCAGAACAAGGAACACAACTGTCGTAAGTATCAAACGTTAGATTTTGTCAGCCAGCAGAACAAGGAACACAACTGTCGTAAGTATCAAACGTTAGATTTTGTCAGCCAGCAGAACAAGGAACACAACTGTCATAAGTATCAAACGTTAGACTTTGTCAACCAGCAGAACAAGGAACACAACTGTCATAAGTATCAAACGTTAGACTTTGTCAACCAGCAGAACAAGGAACACAACTGTCATAAGTATCAAACGTTAGACTTTGTCAGCCAGCAGAACAAGGAACACAACTGTCGTAAGTATCAAACGTTAGATTTTGTCAGCCAGCAGAACAAGGAACACAACTGTCATAAGTCTGACTTGTTACATACATATTTTTTGAAGAAACTTCTAGGTTACATCTGGTTTTACATCTAGTTAACTGACAGATTATATCATTGTTGCATGCTATATATGCTATAAAAAGTAGAATAACAAAAAATATTGAACTCCAAGGAAAATCAAAAAACGGAAAGCCGCCGGACAAATTGCAAAATCAAAGGTTCAAACACAGCAAATGAATGAAAAACAACTGTCAAATTCCTGACTTGGTACAGTTAAGTTAATTTTCATAATTTTTTGTATAAAATTGTAAAACCTTAAACAAAATGAGTTGTGTTTACATGATGCAATTACCCATCATTGGAACGATGTCTCGGTTATTGTATAGAAAGGTATATACTATGAAAATTAGAGCGAGGGGCTGTGCCCCAAGCTCTTATTTTCATAGTATATACCTTTCTATACAATATCCAATTTAGCACATATTTACAACTTGAGTAATCCTGTAATTAGTCTATTGATATGTTTTGGCTGACTGGATGTAGCTCATTTACGTAGTTTTGTAAATCTACTCACTATAATATCATTGTAAAAATGAGATTTCAAAAGGCCCTTGACTTTAGAATGTAAAGAAGGTAGCTGCTGGTGTAAGTATGTTTATTGATATGAACGAAGCGTTGTTTTACTATACATGTACTTATTTACATGGTAAGATGACAAAATGAATTGACCAAGAGCAGACAATTCTTAAATTGCAGTGAAAGCTTTACATTCTTGAATTTTTTTTTTTAATTTCACATAAAACCTAAAACTAGCTTTTGAATGAGTACAAACAGTTGGATCCCCCTCCCACATCTTTGGTTGAAACACCTTTTAAAAATGGCTGGATCTGCCCCTGGTATGTACCCATAGGTAGTCTAGTAGATAGTTTATATGCATGAAATATTTGTCACTTGACATTAGGCAACCAATTATCGACCAATTTATGACTAAATATATCTAATTGCTTTATTAATAATTTCCCTTCAAAAGATTCATGGTTGACTCTTTTTGTGTACAAAGTAATTGCATGGAAGATAAAGGATTACAAATTTTAGATTGAGTTGTACTTTAATCAAGGTATAAAGCACCATTATTACTCTTTATTTAAATAAAAGAAACTTTTTTAATTGTCAAAACAAAATTTAGATCAAAAGATTGATTAGTAGGATGTGAAAAATCTGTTTGAAAACTAATTACAAACTATTTAGTTAAATTTGGAACACATCATTTATTTCAAAATAGCCAGTAGCAATTTTTGTTCTAATATCTTGATTACAATACAATGAAATCTTACCCTTGTGGTCATTCATGCGTAGTTACTTAGTACACGGAAAAAGTATGTACTATGAAAATTAGAAGGCAAATTCAAGCAATTTGATTGGACGAGAAGTTGTAAGTATGTGCTAAATGGTCATTAAAAAAATATAGTTAAACCGAAAACAAAACTGCAGTGCAATTAAACAAATTTCAGATTTGTTGTTAATGCAGTCAAAACTCGGTACAACAATAAATAAATAAACAAAAGTATCTATACAAAAAAAAAAACATCAAATAAGATTTAAATACACAAAATATATATATAAATGTCATTTCGAATGTCTTAATTGAAATACTGATAAGACAAAAAAAAAAAGAAACTGAGAGGAAAATACAAAGAAATTATTATATGTACATTGCTACAGATGACATATATATTTATCGGAACTTGTAATAACATGACTTATGTTTACAATAGTTTATATACTGCTAGCACTGCATTATTTGGGCAAACTATGTAGAAATATGTCTGATAATTCATAAACCTGTTGTTCAATGGTTGTCGTTTGTTGATGTGATTCATAAGTGTTTCTCGTTTTTGTTTTTTAGATATTGTTAGACCGTTAGTTTTTCGTGTTTGAACGGTTTACACTAGTCAATTTTGGAGCCCTTTATAGCTTCCTGTTCGGTGAGAGCCAAGGCTCCGTGTTAAAGACCTCGCTTTCACCTATAATGGTTTACTTTTACAAATTGTGACTTGAATGCAGAGCTGTGTCATTGGCACTAATACCAAATCTTCTTCTACCTATTACCTAAAGTCAGGAGTCTGTAGTTTAGTGGTTTTCATAGGTTCATTTATGTCATATTTGTTTTTCGTAAATTATCTTGTTATAAATTAGGCCGTTAGTTTTCTCTTTTAAATTGTTTTACATTTTTCTTGTAGGGACCTTTTAAAGCAGATTGTACGGTATTGGGTTTTCTCATTGTTGAAAGCTGTATGTTTGCCTATGATTGTTTACATAAACTTTATTCAATCTAATGGACAGTTGTCTTATTGGCAATCATACCACATCTTCTTATTTTTATAATACATTAATAAACATGCATTTAGTTTATGTTATTAGCACAAGGTGGTCCTCACTAAGGCGATACTTACATTTTTGGCATCGCAGCACGTTTCGCTTTTCTCAGAATGCTTGTGAGGTATTTACACTAAATCCTTTGTTCGTGTTTAAAGCTATATAAATTTGGATATATATGTCTTACTTATTTGTAACAAAATGTTCTTTGAATTATATTTCATTAATTTCAAATACTCTTAAATACAAATCAATTATATGTGTCTTTTGTTATATTGTTAGTTATTTTTTGGCTTAGATAGACCTATTCAACTAATCTATAAAATTTGTCAAACCCTAAGTCGTCTACAAGTCTATAAAAGTGGTAACTAAATTTAACAAAAACAGATACATGTAATATTCATTAATATATGATTCGAAATTTAAGTTGTAATTAGTTATCAAAGGTACCAGGATTATTATTTCGTCTACATAAGACTCATCAGTGACGTTTAGATCAAAATAGTTAATTGTGAAGCCAAAAAAGTACAAGAGATTGGGATTTTTATCAACAGGGAACCTGAAGAACATTGATTATATGTATCACATTGTGTGCCAATCGTAAAGTTTATGTTATAAATAATACATTGACTCTCGCAAAGTAAAATCAGTTGGTGAACTTGTTTGAGAATAATCGATTACTTAGTGAATCTTCTCCCTAACATTGGACAGTGGTTTAATAGTAAAACATAAGGAACAAACTATAAAAATCAGTTGAAAAAGGCTTAACTCATTAGATAGATACTAAGTATAGCTATTAACTGTCAGTTACAAAAAATCAATTATGTGTATCAAACTACAGTAATGAACTGTGAGTAACAAATAGTAGAATAACCAACAAAAAAAAGATTTCCAAGGAAAATTCAAAACGAAAAGTTCTCTATTACATGGCAAATAAAAGGCCCAAACACATTAAACGAATGGAAAACAACTATTCTATTCATGAACATCTTTGCTAGCCAAGGGTTACAATCCACTCCTGTTCTCTTCGCCCTTAGCGGATTAAGCCAACATTTGTAAGAACAATGTTGCGCCATCTATCGGAAGATAAAAGTCACGCCCATTCCGAATACATTATTCTTGACCAATGGTAGCACTTAATCTCTTCAATTTGGAAGTAAAAACACGGTAGCGTCTAGATTCTCCACACTTGATAAAGCCGGAAACGAAAATATACGTCGACATTCATGCATTTGTGCATGAAACATACTCAGGAACTTCTAGTAATTGATTAAAAACATTCAAGTTGTCACTAAATATAGTCGTATGTTTATAGAATGTAGAGACTTGTTGCACAATAAACATGTGGCAATTGTTTACAAACACTTTCTACATTTACACGTGATCATGTTATAGGCGCTTTTTGATTGGATGCAGCGAGTTTCGACTGCAACCAATAAAATTCCTTACCTTGTGTCTCCGAAATTTTATCTCAATCCGCCAAGGGTGAAAAGAACGGGAGTGGATCGTAACCCTTGGCTAGCGAAGATGATTCCTGAAATGGAACAGGCATTCTATTGTGTGCAAATTGATAACATAACTCAGACGTGATTTTATTGCAAGCTAAAAATTTCACTTTTATGACAGTCGCTTAAAATTGACAATATTAAGTGAGAAAAACAAACAGTTATGATAGGTAAACCATAACATTAATTGGGATACAGCAGTCAACATTGTGTTATAATCTTAATCACAACAAAAATAAACCACCATGTCAACAAAGACAAAGAAAATGCCATAAAGACTGCCTATTGATAAAGCAAATGAGCAAAAAAGAAAGACAAGTACTAGTATACAAAAGTGACCATAAAACAATAAAAAAAGTTGCGGGATGTAAAAATACCGATCGCGAGCCACGATATTACCAAAAATGGACTAAGCTTGTAAGGTAAAAATATACACAGACAAATATAAAGAATACTCGAACACGTGATTAAAAAATGATACAAAACATCAGTACATAAAATCAATACTGTATAACAAACATATATTATATTGAGAAGGTGATACCGAATATTCATTAACAAGGTCTTGATATCTTCTGGTGATGTTTGTTTTTAGAAAATTAAGGACGAAACGTTCTTTGACATAACCCCTGTTCATCAACTTTCTGCTCATAAACTGATGACTGTCACAAAGTTTAAGTAGCAGCTGCAAGCTTTGAATACCTAATGAGCTGGGAAATGCCTATCCCTTATGCAAGTGAAGTTGGTATATTGCTGCTAATGTGGGATAAATTCAAAATGCATCAAAATAAAATCGTCTCGTTTGTCGACTTAGATACCTAGATGACCGCTTATGTCACATTCTAGGTATATGCATAAAATAGTCGGCGGTCACCTTTAAGGCCGATGTTTTGGTTTAATCGTTTTTCGTTGTTGTTGTTGTTTGTTTACAAACAAGATTTGTCTTATAGTTTTAGTTGTTTCATGGAAATAAAGTTTGTTTTCATCAATGAACTTTATTGTTTCAAGTCTAAATTTATTTCATTTAGGTACGCTGCAATTCATCGTTTGATTTTTTTGTTGTTTTTCGTAACTGTAGTGATGTAGTGTTCCGTTGCTTTTTTTACTTACTAAATTTCATCTTTAAATATTGGTGGCCTTGTAATATTTTCTGCTCTTTGATCGTGTTGTTGTCTTTTTGACATATTCTCCGTTTCAATTTTCTATCGTATTGTTATATTTTTGTGATTATTGTATTAATCTTTACGTTGTTTTTTTGTCTAAATTGTTTTTGATATTTTTATGTCACCTGTCAAGGTTGTGGGGAAAATAAACACTATTATTATTGTTTTATATAGAAGGAACCGAAATTAACATTAAACCCCGTTGTTTTCCTTATCACTTTTATTCAGACCTAAACGGAACAACAGATACACAGTACATATTGATTAAGATAGAAAAACGACGACAAATAATTTATAAAAGACAACAGTAGAGGATACCGCTTTATAAAAGTCTTAAAACGATTGAGAGAAAGCAAATCCGGGTTAAAACTAAAGCCGAGAGAAAGACATCAACTGACTATGCACATACTGAAAGTTGGGTAATTGAGGAACAGGACATCATCAATATACCAGAAAGTGAAGTTTAAGATACTAGCTAGATAGTTTTTTCCACCTATTTTTCTTGGGGATAGTTTCTTGTTGAAGACAAATCTTGGTGACCTTCTGTTGTTGTCTGTTCTGTGATCGGGTTGTTGTCTCTTTGACACATTCCCCATTTCCATTTTCAATTTTATTGTGTGAATTCTGCTCTTTATAAAAAAAGATCAGAAAATAATTTATTACATTTAATTTTTTTGATGAAAAATCAATTCTAATTAACACATTCGGATAATAGCCTTTTGTTCACCGATAAAATGTTAACACATTAGTCATGATACAAATAGTTTCCTATTTACGTATTGGTTATGTTAACAATATTGAAGAACAAAAAATAAAATCAAGGGAATATTGTTTTAAAGTGCAAGTTGCTTCCAATGCAGACAATAAACATTCAATAAATGCTTTATTTCAAATGCATTTCTTACAGAACATCAAATTTAATATATAAATGAGATGTGGTATGATGGCATATGAGACAAGTATTCCATCATGAATGACAAGAATGTTTACAAATCGATTTGGTAACACATTTTTATGGTCGTCTTTGGACAAAGTGGTGGTCCTCGAGTGTACTATTATAATTTCTAGACTGATTGTGTGTAGGTCAATTCATTTCGGCAAGATTTCATATGATATCGAATGCAATATCATACATTGTGTTGTTCTAAGCCTATTTATTAAGAAGTGCCAGTTGTTTTCGTGACACATATTCGATATTTGTGTTGTGTTTAACCGCGAAATGATAAACTTAAACATAAGTATTCATACATGTATTTCACTGTTTAATGTTGCCTACATTTGAAAGACATTATTTCAAAAAAGCTTTTTTTCGATAAAAATTAAAGCTTAAACACATGACGATCGAGTTCTATTCATCTTATATACAAAGACAAGTTAAACATCTCTTAAAAGTATATATTAGACTTAGGTGTATAATCAATTTAAAGAAGTGATAGATTTGCAAGGTAGTTGACTAGTATTTTCCTTTCCTGAATCAATTGTCTCAATACTACTAAGTTCATTTTCTTGTATCTCTACAACAGAAATAGACATTTTCGGTTTAGTAATCGTTGATAATCTCGGATTTATTGTTGTTGATAAATCGGGTCTTCTGAAATGTTGTAGCATATTTGCTAGTCTGCTAGGTTCTACTAGGGCTGAAATAGTATTTCTTCTCTGTTTAGAAAACATTCCGAAGGAAATAGGATTAAAAATTGTTAAACAAGCAGATATAATACCGTACACAACAATATGATCTTGGAAATTGTTAACTTGATATTTCCGAACTTCTATATAAATTTCAATAGAGTACACATAAGTGCGTGGAACGATATTGAAAATTAACAACGATACTATGGAAATCAAAACTTGACGAATAAGATTGGCAGATGCAGATGGTAATTCGTTTCCTATGCCATAATGCATGTTGTGTGGCGGAGTATTAAACTGATCAGACACACGATTTTGTGGATAGGTTTCGTTGTTTGAACGCGATCTAACGTCATTATAACCAGATTGTGACATATGATGTCTTCTGGTTTTGTTTTTCTTAATATATATCAAAATCATATAGATAATCAACACTATGTTAAGGATTATCACAACCACCCATGAAGCATCAATGAAAACATGTTTTAAAGTTCTAGTTATGATATACCCAGTTGCACTATGAACTGGATCCAGGAAAAATAGAACAAGTCCATAACATGTAGTTGAAATGATCGTCAAAATGGTTGATATACTCATAAAAATATTCGAGAATTTTACTCTTTTCCTTGAATTCTGTATGATGTACATTTTCTTCAAAACTAAGATCCTAGCAATTGCCAATGATAACAGAAACCAAGTATAAAGTCCACGTAGCAAGAAGTCAAATATACCTGAAAGAAATTCAAATATTTATTAATTTAAACAAAATCATACAGAAAAATTCGTAGGATGAGATATAAATTCGATTTTTATCGTATCTTCAAAAATCAGAGATGACTATTTGATTTCCCTTGCAGAGAGGAAGTATTTGAAAATGAATGTTCTGGTCTAGTGATCATTAAGCCGTATTATCAAAAAACGAAAGGAAAACTGAATCCAAAAATATTCTTCCGCCTCCAACCTATTCAGGAAAATAAAATGCTGTTTTGACTTTTGTCGATAAGAAGCAACCTAAAGGCACAATACGCATGGTCAATAACAACTTAATAACTATAACTTGTTACATCCAGTTGAAAGTAATGTGTTATTGTTCCTTTATTATGAATATTTCACGATAAACCAGGCCAAAACAATTTTATGAATAGTCGAATGAAACTAGTTATAACTATAGTAAGAATATCTCATAACCTTACACTTCACCTTGTTAACTTAAATTGTCAAAAGAACTCATCAGCAGATAATGAATTTTTTAAAAGGCCATACACAAAGGTTCTAAACGCCTCAATCAAATATTACGAATAACTAGCAGAGGACTTTTCCTCGTGTGTTGATATAACTGTTGAATACCTAAACTTTTTTTATTCTCTCGCACCTGCATGTACTTCTTTATTGATATTTAAATCCAAATTTGACGGCCTCTGACAGACTGAAGGAGCGTAAAAGCACAGTTATCAGTAGCCGATAACAAACAAGTTAAAAGTAAATGATTCAGTAGTATTACCAACATAACTATTGCTGTTGCCCATGCTGTTATGGAAATGATTTGTCTCTTCAAAATATGTGTTTTTTTTAATAATTTTAAACCGAAATGTTTAACAAAATTACATTATATTTTTTCACAAAGATCGATTGTTTCACCAAATAACGCTTATACCTTCTGATGTTTTGTCTTTAACTAAAATTCCATAGTCCGATGAGTGAATGCGATAATGATACATAATAACAATTATAAAGTACGTAAACATGTTTGTTTCATCTTTGAATACCTGATTTGACTTTTCATTAATGTATTTACATATGTTTACAAGCAAAATTGTACCTACCAAATAAGTAGAGAGGAGTAATGTCGAATTCAGCTTCGCCTAGAGAATATTTATACGAAGACTTCACAATTATAACAGCAGTATGGATTATTTTTACAAACGTGGCAGCAACCATAGCCCTGTCAACTGATTTTCTTTTATCGGCAATCTTAATGGTTATGTATGCAAACAAACTATTTAAACCCAAACCAGCTATATTACAGAAAACTGAAGTCCAAAACACTGTAGGGTTGTTATATGTTGACGACAGAATAATGTAGGCATCCATTTCGAAAAGCAAATCTGTATGAAAATGATTGGATTGTCCTCTGGAATTGTTTTTAAGGCAACATGTTAAAGGTGTTAATATAACCTTTCTTGGCTAACTATTAAATCTTACAAAAGGGCAAATGCCAATCTAGGGAAAATTTATTTGACGAAAAAAACATAATAAAAAAAGAATGTTGACTTCATGAGGACACTGCATGTTATAAAATATAAATTATGAACATCATTATTTTCTAAATTAAAAAAAAAATCAATTGTCTTTAATGCCACACCAAGTCCATTTCAGAAGACGCCTTGGGAAATAAATTCTTTATACTCAGGTGCTGAAATTGCTTTATATAAATGAGAGGTTTATAGTTCGGAAGCTGTAATTATCTCTTTTCATCGATATGAAACAGACTCCTTAATTTCAAGCTAGATTAGAAAGATACGTTCAACATATTCACCTATCTCTGTTATTTCAAAAGAGAACAACATCTTTATAGCGGAACGTGTAATTAAGAGATAATACTAGATTCTGTTAATTCATGTTAAGATGCTCCTGTGTGAAGTTAATCCTCATATGAATAAAGTAAAAATTCGGAAAGAAGAAGAAGAGCACAAGTGATTCCAATAGGACTGCAGATTACTGGTTGAAAACATGTTGTTCAAACGTAGCTAAAAATTATAAAAACTAATTAAAATATAAGATCTTATAAATTTGATAAATTAACATTTGCCATAGCACATTACAATTGTTCTTTGTTGTCTATCAATTTCGTGTTAATAGATCTCGTTTTTTTTTTGTCATAACATATTCCTTCATTTATTCGTTCAAACACCATCACCGTTACATTTAGGGCGTGAAATCACATTAGTACAGAGATTTATACAAGAGACGCCAAACTTCCAAATTAAATATTTGTAATAATGAAATAAGGTTTTAAGTTATCTATGGTTACGAAAATCCGACCTGATAACAAACTGCTGTACATAAATTACGCTTACTGAAATCAAATAATTATTACAGACCTAGTGGAGGTGATGGGAGCCCGGGTATGGGAGATAAACACTAGATAGCAGGAAGATATATATAATAGACATTTAAAATCTTAATTGACGCAACGCAATGGTAAAAAGATAAAAAGACAAACATCAGCCTACAAAACACAACAATGAAAAGTAAAGACGACTACGCAGCAAACACCCCACCAAAATACAATGGTCATCTTGTGTGCTTCAGAAGGGTTATAGGAAGCAGATTCACTTGTGACAGCCGCCTTGTTACTCATGTAAATACAAATTCTTATTCGAGGATGTCATATTAGAGTAAAAGGGGATAGAATTATGGTCACGACACCTTTGTAAAAGTAAAATCACAAACATACTAAACACCGAGGAAAATTCATAACGGAAAGCCCTTAACCAAATGGTAAAATCAAAATTTTTCTAATGTACGGGCCTTTTATAATTACACAATATTAGTTTTGCTCATGATTAATGGTAGTACCGTTATCTATGGTTGCCTACATGTAATCATTGGTCCCTGGTGGAAAGTTATTACATTGGCATTGATACCACATCTCCTTTACTGGGATATAAATATTGTCGAGGATCGAATTGTCTATCTGCTTTCTTTTGTACTTTTCTTTTAAATAAACTTAATTTCAGTTATACCATAGAACAAGAAAACGAAAATACAATTACATTTTGGTTATTTGATAAACAATGTCTAGTTCAAACAGCACAATCTTTATAATATACGTAACTCCAAATTAAAAAGACTCAAAAAAAGAAATAATCAATATCAAAATGACAAAAGAGTCAGACACGAGTTTTACAACTTAGTAACGTCTTCTCCAAAACAAAAACAAAATATACACACTTATTAATGAACACATCAAATATTTCATACTAACAAATAGTTTAAGAATAAAGACATGAAAACAAAAGGAAACCTTTTAAAGCGAATCAATGGATTTTAATCGAGTGCATCTTTTTACAGTATAAATAAGACACAAACACACCGAATAGTTAGTGGAATTATTATTTTATTCTTGTGGACATAACTTAAATAAGTGTGTGAGTTTTCTCATAATAAAGCGTGGGATCTTAATATATTATCCAAGTTTACAAAAAGGATGTCAGCTACACAATGGTAAGTATAGATTTGAAACTTATTCTTATATTCGTTAAAATCCATTGAATCGTTATTGATAACAAAACGTAACAGAAGATATTCATTAAGATCATTCGATTATTGCCATTACATGTATATAGAAATATCTTTAATCACATGTGTTGTGAACAGAATTATGGTTGTCTTCTTCTTCTTCTTCTTGGTATAAGCCTCCTTTAATTAGGAGCACCTCCAAATATATATGGAGTTTTCCCTTAACTTAAAATTTTTTAAAATGATAAAACAAAATTTCCAACATATGTACAGCACATATAAATAAACAATAAACAATAGAAATGTCATGCAAGGCATATTTACATGGACCTTTTTATAACAAACCATACAAGTATATTCACTTAAGTATGTGACTTAGTTTTATTTATATTTAAAATTATGTTTCATTTGAATTTGCTTTTTAATATGCATAAAATGTACATTAAAAGGAGGTTTCATTTAATAAGATCTATGTATTAAAATAATAATAGTTTAAGATGTAAGAATTTAATAAAATCTAAAAAGGCAGATTTTCTCAGTGGAATGTTATATGTACTTCATGATCAATTGTATATTAAAATTTTTATCAAATGGTTGTCAATGCAGAAAAAAACGTTTGGTATTTTTTATATACCTTTGAACAGATAAACGAATATTATCATTTTCTTCAGTATCATAACCAAATAATAATAAATCGATAGTAATATTGACATTAAAGACATCAATTTCGTTAAACATCAGAATTCTCTGAGCTGAAAAATTAATACAATATAGTAGATAGTGTTCAACGTTTTCATTAATAAAACCACATGAACAATTTGCATTTTGTATCAAATTTGCTTTGAACAAGTCAGCACGCAGTGCGCTACATCTGTTACGCAGCCTTGTGTGTAAAACAGAATACAAACCATCTCCTAAAGAACCATATCTCGGAGATTTATTATTTCTATAGTATAGTTTGTGCAAGTTTAATTTTAAAAAGGAAAATGTAGGAATATGTCTTATACTTAAAAGTCTAAAGAATTCCACAATGCAATAGATGACGGAAAATAAGACTATTGATAAGCTGATTTCCTAATTTCATATATGTCTTTACAAAATTTAATGATATTATTTTGTGTTGTTTCAGAAGAATTGCAATGACAAGCTGTTGCAGTAGTACAGTAATTGGACAAAAGTGAGTTTCCACTCCTAAAATTTCCTATCATTTCAACTGAATTCAATATTTTTCCAAAATGTATTACTAAGAAACTTTGTAACCAATTTGAGCAAAATAAATACCACGAGATGCAGAAATGTTTCAAGTTGTATTGTTTATTTGGCAATGATATTATTCATGCTTATTTTGATTTCCGGACAAGGTGACTATGAAACAAAATATTTGTGGAAAAGTTTGATATGTATTCTAACCAAATTGAAATAGTAAAAAAATGCATTTGTGTTTAACCCATTAGAAAATGAAAACAACCCTCATGATAATTTTAGCCAAATAAGCAATTGAGCTTCAAACATTTATTCATCTTATGGTATCTATTTTATACAAATCGCTCATAAAGTAACTTGGTATTTTTTTTTGGAAAAATATCAATATTAGCTGAAATGATATAACATTATTTTAATGGGGACTCACTTTGGTCCTATGACTGTATTTTTAGGCCAAAATTCTAAGTTTAAATTGACTTAACTCCAATAGTCATAACTTCTGGTCAATATCCACATCTAAATAACATTTCTTTATTAATAACAGTTTCATGAAAATCTATTGTGTGATTTTAGAGTAGTTGCGTTCACAAGAACATGTCTGATGAACGGACAGAGAGATGGACGATTAAACAAATTAATACACCCTGAAACCTTGGTATAACTAGATCTTGGTAATAACAATTTTGGAAGGGTAAATAAACTCATCATAGATACCAGGATTAAATTTTGTATTGACACCAGACGCGCGTTTCGTCTACAACAGACTAATTAGTGACGCTCGAATCAAAAAAAAGTTATTGAGGCCAAAAAAAGTACAAAGCTGAAGAGCATAGAGGACCAAAATTCTTAAAAGTTTTGCCAAATACAGCTAAGGTAATCTATTCCTGAGGTAGAAAATCCTGAGTATTTAAAAAATTCAAAAGTTTTGTAAACAGTTAATTTATAAATATGACCATGCCAATGATAATCCATGTCAGCACAGAAATACATAAAACTGTTCAAAACGAGTTATCAGATATCCTGCGGATAAAAAGAAGGAGAATAAAAGATAAAAATGGAATACAAAACTCTACCCACAAACACCTACTTTTAACAAAGGAGTTGAAATCAAGGGATCTTGAAGGGGAAACCAGATCCATCTCACTCTTTGGGTTTCTTAATCGTTACTAGTGTCCCTTGAACTATTTTCAAATATTTTACAGTTTACCTTATTTTCTATTAGATTACAACATAACAAACAATGCAAGTTTCAGATATAAATGTTTTGCTTCATTATCATTTTCTGTATTGAGTAATTTTATTTTTCTTCGCGTTGTTATTATTGTGATTAGATAAAACTCTTGAATTTGTCAGTTTCAAATATAGATAATTACACACGGAGTGATTTCACTGTGATATATATTAGCAGGTATAATGTGTCTTTTATTTAAAACCACGGTTAATAAATAAGTCGCGTCACAGAAATGGTCTAAGCGTCTAAAATATTATATAAGACACCGATAAAGTTCATTTTTATAATAATGTCTTAAAATAGTTAAATATATTTAGTACCTTATTAAGACAAAAAGATGCGGTACGATGTTCAAGAGAAAATTATCTAAAAGTTCCAAATGAAGTAATCAGATATAGGTCACCGTACAGCCATCAACGATGAACAGAAAATCACATTTTGCAGTCGATTTCACAATTCACATATGTCCTTATTGTTTACAAAATTTAATGAAATTCTATTGTGTTGTTTCAGAAGAATTGCAATGACAAGCTGTTGCAGTAGTTTTAAAAGTTTTTCAAAAGTTTTAGTTTTTATTTGATTATAATATTATTCATGCTCATTTTGATTTTTTGATAAGGTGAACATGAAAGAAAATATTTCTGGAAAAGTTTGCTATGATTTCTAACCAAATTGAAATTGTAAATAAATGCATTTGTGTTTAACCCATTAGAAAATGAAAACAACCCTCATGGGGATTTTAGCCAAATAAACAATTAAACTTCACATATTTATGCATCTTATGGTATCTATTTTATACAAATCGCTCATAAAGTAGCTGAGATAATATAACATTTTTTTAATTGGAACTCAATTTTGTGTAATGACTATTTTTTAGGCCAAAATTGTAAGTTCAAATTGACTTAACTCCAATAGTCATGACTTCCGGTCAATATCCACATCTAAATAGCATGTCTTTATTCATAACAGTTTGGTGAAAATCTATAGTGTGAATTTAGAGTAGTTGCGTTTACAAGAACATTTCTGATGAACGGACAGACAGACGAACGATTACAAAAATTAATACACCCTGAAACCTGGTTAATACTAGATCTTGGTAATAAAATTAATTAGAAGGGAAAACATAAAATCATTTAAAACGAGTTATCAGACACACCGCGGATAAAAACAAGGAAAAAAATCTATTATATTGTTTCAGAATAGTTGCAACGACAAGATTCTAAGTTCAAATTGACTTAACTCCTAGAGTCATCATTTCCGGTCGATATCCACATCTACAAAGTATGTCCTTATTTTTCACACATTGTATGAAAATCTATTGTGTTATGTTAGAGGAGTTATACTCTACGGAGCTTTGCTCCGTCGAGGTAAAACTAGATCTTGGTAATAACATTATTTGGAAGAGGGGCGAAAGACAAAACTATTTAAAATGAGTAACCAGATATACCATGGATAAAAATGATATGTTTTTATAATCCAAACTGTATTTGTACCATATGTAAAATTCGCAATACCATCATGTTTTCTTCCTGCATGACATACCCGAAAACGACATAACAGCTGTTAAATCATCAAAAAATCACATGTGAAATTAGAGAATCAGAAACAAATGTGGAGTTTGATTTGCTATATCTTTGCTTTAATTTGTCGTTGTTTGTGCAACATTTGTCTTTTTCTGAAGCCAATGACAGTTTTGTCATTTTCATTTATTTACAGTTTGTTTTTCCCTCTGTTTTCGATCCTTCTGACTTTTTAAAAACTAATAAAGAGCAATGACATCGCCGTATATATAACATTTTCCAATAGGTAGAGTATCACATAATGCACCTTATGTGTGAATAACTTTTACCAATGAACTGTTTAATCACAGTATTTGAGAGTCAACATGTTTTGTAATTATGTATACCATATATGGTCATTAACAAGTATCAGCCGAGAACAGTTGTAATAATAAAAAAAAAAAAAAATCCTTTATCAAAGTACAGAAATAAAGCATATCTGTTTCTTTATAAGATATCATTAGCTATCAAAGGTACCAGGCTAATAATTTTGATACGCCAGACGCGCATTTCGTCTACATAAAAGAGGACCGAAAGATACCAGAGTGACAGTAAAACTTATAGATCGAAAATAAAACTGACAACACCATGGCCAAAAATAGAAAAAGACAAACTGACAAATAATAGTACAAAACATATAAAACTAAAGTATAAGCAACACTAACCCCACTGTAAAGATTGTTGCCAATCTTTAATTTAAAAACAATATCTTTGGTTTCTGGATATTAAATAATGACTAAACAACTTTTAAAAGTATCAGAGATTATTATTATCAATAATAATAAATACAGGTAAATGAAATACAATATGTTAAAACGTTTGAATGTGTTTTTCGTGTATGCGTTATTACCTCTTGTATTCTTTCAAGCTTGGTTCAAATTCGTTTCGTTATAAGAAAAATCCGGTTTTTATAAGACTTAGCACGCCTTATCCTTGCGTGTAAGAATATAGTCCGTAGCCGGTCAAGGTTAAATGTTATTATTAAAGTTATCGAGAATGTAAACATAGAATTATATTGAAGGAATGGACAATTTCATCCGACTTTACACCGATTTAGGAATATAAAGCAGGTAAAATGCAGTTACTAATGAAATGTAGGATTAATAACAACTGAAAAACAAATGATGTTTCCCGAATGCCACATGTTGGCGGAATTTCATAACGTTAAATCGGCAACTGTCAAATTTGCTGGGAACGACGTTACGTTTACAAAAAGGTACTGCCGCGATATTTAACGTTCACAACACCCACCAAAAACTTGGGGTGATCTCAGGTGCTCCGGAAGGGTAAGCAGATCCTGCTCCTCGTGTGGCATCCTTCGTGAGACACAACATAGAAAAGAAAAGACTCAGCAACAAGAACCCCACCATAAGACTCACCAGTGACGCTCATATCAAAATAGTTAGAAAGCCAAAACAAGTATAAAAGAGGGACGAAAGATACCAGAGGGACAGTAAAACTCATAAATCGAAAATAAACTGACAACGCCATGGCTAAAAATGAAAAAGACAAAAAGATAAACAGACAAACAATAGAACACATGACACAACATAGAAAACTAAAGGATAAGCAATACGGAACCCCACCAAAAACAAGAGGTGATCTCATTATAAAGTATAAAAGCATTGATGACCCCAAATTCCAAAAAGTTGTGCCAAATACGGCTAAGGTAATCTAAGGCTCGGATAAGAACATTCTTAGTATTTCGAATATTTCATACTTTTGGTTACAGTTAATTTATAAAAATAACCATATCATTGATAGTCACATCAACACCGATGCGCTGACTACTGGGCTCGTGATACCCTCGGAGACGAAACGTTCATCAGCATTGGTATCGACCCAGTGGTGTAAATAGTTAACAAAGGTACCAGGCTAAAACTATTGATACGCAAGACACGTGTTTCGTCTACATAAGACTCATCATTTACACTCAGATCAAAATAGTTAGACAGCCGAACATGTCTTAAATTTAAGAGCTTTTACCTCTTAAAATGTTTATGAATGTCATTATGAATTTGTTGACTTTTACAGAATATATTTATAATTGCACATAACGCAATTGTTCCATTTTGTTTTCTGCCTATTTAACATCCCCAACCCGACATATCAGCTGGTTTTGATTTGCATCAATTCACAAGTGACACTGGTTCAAGATTGAACATAAATTGTGGTGGAGTTTGTATGTTATATTGTGTGCACTATTTTGTCTTTTTTTTTTTTTTTATAGGAAATGATGTTTCTGTCTTTATTTTTATTTATAGTTTT